>BSBM01000037.1:5245000-5551430 GCA_027924585.1 Larix kaempferi
TATATATCATTATGTGTTAGTATTTAGGATTTTTAGGGGCTATACTAGTTTAGGATTATAGTGGGCCAAGAGTTATGATGGTTAGTTGTACTGGGGACTAGGGATTGCAGTGGCTAGGGAATAATGGTCAAGGGTTTGGGGATTGAGATATGGGGGTCATAGATTTATGGTTACAAGGATGAATATTTATATGTACATGAGGATAATGTGATTTAGTGATTTTGTGTAATAATAAATCTCCTAACCCTTGTGGTGAAGGAGAGAAGAGAGGGGTGAGGGAGGGAGGAGGGATTGGGTAGAGTGGAAGAGAGGGGGGGGATTGGGTGGATAGGAAGAGAAGGGGGGTGGACTTATAGAGAGGGTTGGGTGGGGGGGGGGGGGTTAGGGAGATATAGATAAAAATTAAGGTATAAAACATAACGCGTGCATGTGTGCGGACACAACAACACATGCGCGCCTATGCGCATGCGCGCCTCTATGCGTGCACGCATTTGCACACATGCGTGTCTGGATTCAAATTATTTTTTGGTGCCCTTGCAGGTTTGGTATTATATTTGGATTTCCAAACCTTGAGGCTCAGTCTGATTTATGGCAGAACACACCAATTTATGTAACTTCATGTTTTTTACGCTTAGTTCCGCATATGCTCCACTTATGCACTACTGATGAAATTGCACACACTTGTCGAGCTCTATGTGCAAATTATAACTATATATTTTTTGAATAGATATGTTATTGTTTTCTATTTTTAATTGATTTTTAACTGCACTCATGTCAAATTTGTAAAAAACATAGGTCGTTTATTTGGCCTATAAATTTTGATTGGGTTACCTATTTCAAGAATGGAAAAGAACCTACATAAGAGTACAAGAATAACTACAAGTTGGATTTTTTTTCTTTTGATTATGTTCAGACCATGATATGGTGGACCAACACTTGACCATGTCGTTTTAAGACTTCACTGACTTTCGTAATTAAAAAAAATAAAATTATCTTTTAAAATTTTGGAAAAATAACCCTGCACAAGATTCGTATGTTGCCTATGCCTCTACATATTGTTTCCTCATGAATTGACAATTTACATAACAAAACGGTGGACCAACACAAACATATGCATTATGTTTTAGAGAAAAAATAACGTACCAATATTAAAATAATGACATTTTGGGGTGGTTACCACTTTTACACAAATAAAAGTTATATATTGCAGAAGGTGATTCGTTTTTCTACGTTTAATCTTTTTACACCTAATTCTAAAAACTTTTGTAGGTACCTCTAATAATTCATTTTAATGATAAGATTTATGTTTTTCCATCATGCTAGTGCAACTAACGTGCCATAAGTGGGTATCATTACCTTTCACCGACCCATATATATATATATATATATATGTATGTATGTATATGTATATGTATATGTATATGTATATGTATATGTATGTATGTATGTATGTTGGAAAACAATGTTGTTTTATATTGTTTTATTTATTTTTATTTGGTCATATGTCAAAATTGTAAAAACATAGCTTTCTTATTTTCTATATAACTTTTGATTGGTTAACCTATTTTTAAAATGAAAAAGAACTTGCACAAGTGTAGACAAAGACTTACACACTAAAAAAAAAGTTCATTGATTGTGTTAAGACACTTATAGTGGGGCCTAATGCTCAACCTTCTAATTTTGGGGCTTCACTAACTTTGGTAATTAAAAAAAATATTACATTAAAAATTATGAAATTTTTTAGTGTTTACATACCAAACTCGGGGCCTAATGCGAACATATGCATTATGTTTTAGAAAAAAGACCATACCAATCTTAGGAGAACACCATTTTCTTGGAGTTATGGTAATTTCCCATAAATAAAGGTTAAATATTCTTGAAGGTAACTCGATTGTCTACATTTCCTCTTTTTACATTGTGTTCTAAAAAAATGTGCGGATACCTCTAATATTTATTTTTAGTGATCGGATTTTTGTTTTTACAGATTGCCATTGCAACTAATATGTCATAATTGGGTAGCATTACCTTGGACCATCCCACATGTATGAATGAAAGAGAGAGAATTGATATAAACACCTAATATTAAGTTTTGAGTTGTGAGTTGAGTGTGATTATAACAACCTAGACCCATTTTAAATTATTATCAATTTTACATCTCAAAGAATGCTTGATTCATCCAAGAATAATATGGTTTATTTGAAATGAAATTTGTTTTATTTTTTATTGTTTTAAAAAAAATACAAAATCATTAATTTAAACATTTTTGTAGAATATGATTAAACTTCTATCACCCTATTCTTTACCCTAGAACATACATGTGTATGTAATGAAAATGATCAAATATATAACAATTATGTATATTGATAATTGACATAAAATCCCTAATGATGCAAACAAAGAAGGATGAAAAAGAGTTGGGAGGCTATGATTTCACAAGTGGGGGAAGTGAAATGGGGATTAGGGGAGATGACCATATTGATTTATTAACCTAATCCCTTAGGTATTTAGTATAAACCTTAGCTAATGATATATCTCAAGGTCCCTAAACCCATGATTATGAGAGTTGATTTATTTAATCCAATATTTATTATTATCTAAACATAGGATTAAAGGGGAAAATTTAGGCTCCTCATGTGGACAATGTGGAGAGTTAAGAACATGCAAATATAATGCATGGAAATTCAACGTAGACCATTGATTACAAAGATAAGTTTGGTTGGTATGAACTACGATGGACAAGGCAGTTTCAAGACATTAAATAACGAACTAAGATTTGTACCTTCATGCAAGATTTTGTCATTGCTCATGGGATTGATACTAATGATTATGGTGTTATTGTGAGAGGAAATATAGCCTACCTATGAGAATCCCTAGAGTCCTAGCAATAATATTCCCCGACCAAGTTGTGCTAGAGCAAGAATGGGAATTCAGATAGCCTGAGAGACTGCTTTCCAAGAAGAGGATCCCATTCCTAGTGTTGTTCTGGATGAAGGGAAATGATTCTTGTTGGTTGGGATAACGATAGAGGGGATGTTTTGCACCAGGGAACTTTATGTGTTGTGGGTTGAGACACGGGAGGAATTAGAGTCAAACCTTGTGAAATTCACCTTTTTGGAATGATATTCTAAACTTGGGAATGGCCTTTTCCATTAAGAGATTAAGTTTGATGGATAGTTGAAGGATGTGAGGAACATCCTTTGTTTACTACTAGTTGGAAGATTATTTTCTCAAAAATAAAGTGCTATGAATATGTAATGGAGTGCCATATTCTATATATTTTTGTTTTCCATTTATTTGTTTATCAATTGCTCAATTATAAATATATGAATTTATTGTAGATAATTATGAATGAATTTATGGTAAGACACCATACACATCTTTGGATGGAAATTAAATATTAAGATTGTTATAACTTTACTTATGCTATTAGATTTTGCACCAAAACTATAAACATCAAATTAGGTATATGTTGAAATTCAATTTTGTTTAAAAGTCATATACTTTTAAAATAATAATTGATTTTACATATAATCATTACTAATAAATAAATTATTATGACCATTCATTATTTTATTTTATCATTTGTTAAAAGATAATCTTTAAAGAAATTAACATACCACTATACAAACTTGTCCCTAGAATCACAATAATGTTACCAAAATGCACGTCATACTCTATTTTGGTTGGCATTTATGTTTAAGACCATTAGATCTATTGACAAGTGGGTTCCTTTCATGAGGATTATGTTTCATTAAAGATGGAAAGATTTTAAATATGTGAAACAAAAGTTAAAAGAGTTTGAAACATTCAAGGGGAACAGGTAATGCTTTGAATTCGAACAACTTAGACCAAAGGATGGTTTGAATTCAAACACCTTAGGGAAAAGTATGGGATGAAAAAGCATCCTAATAAAATGAACCCAATAAAATTCCATTTGGTTATTATGCGGTCATGATGTATTTCAAAAAGACAATGAAATAATATTATATTAAAGTTGGCGATTCAAGACAATTCACAAACAAAAGCACATATGACAAATCAGATACCGTCATTGTGTTGCATGGGCAATCAACAAAGAAAAGGTAAGCAAATCAAAATAAGCCATTAAATGGATATGTTTTATGACTATAATGAAGATGACGAGAAAATGAGTGCCTTTCCTTCATTCGAGGAAGTTGGTGTTTAGAGGAGGATTAAACATCCATTCAAAAATGAGAGGAATATTTCATTTTGGGAAAATGTTACTAAAAATTTCATAGAGGAAGGTGGAACATTCTCTCCGTTGATGGTAGAGTCAAAATTATACAATTTATAATATTTGTTGTTGAGAACATACATCGGGAAGAATATTTGAAGAGGTATTATTAGAGACTTATCAACACTCTAGGTTGGTAAGATTTGTGTTTATAAAAATATACAATAATTTCATTTGTTTTACAGTGTTCTGGTTTGTTGATAATTTAAATTAAAAATGTTAATTTTATGGTATTGTCCTCTTAAATCACGAACATGATCAACTCATCAATGTTGAAGAACTTCATCAACTTATATATGAAAGTCCTATGAATGTTGTTGTTGCATGTCAAAATACACTATCAATTGGTAAGTTCATATTCGGACAGGGAAAATATATATGAAGAACTTATGTTTGTTGTAAACTAAATTACACTAATTGATTTGTTGTCTAGTATGAATTCAGTGTCAAACACATCTCAACCACCAGAAGTAGATGATATGGTGGATCGATCACACATACCAAGTAGATTCTATATTATACCTGTATTATAATTTTATACAACGAATTCAAATAATCATATCCTAAACTAAAGAGGAAGACCATATGTCACAATACACTATCAACTAGTAAGTTCACATTCACGTGGAAAATATATATGGAGAAAATGTTTATTATAAAACAAATTACAGCAATTAATCTATTTTATAGTATGGATTCAAAGTCAAACATGTCTCAAACAACATCCTTAACAGAAGTAGATGCTAGTATAGTGGTTTGATCTCACACAGGTAGTTTCTCTATTCTATATTATAATTTGCTTCGATACTGTTGACTTCAAATAATAATAGTATTATCCAAAATATGGAAGCCTCTAGTAGATGCATCTATATAATATTGTGGTATTGTATAACCTTTCAATATATACATTCTTTTCATTCTTATAGAACCCTCAAAACCAAGGAATCATTTCAGCACATTCACAGAATGGATTGGGTTTTCACATTATGTTTAGATGACATGGTTTATAAACATGAAGGGACAATCGTATTTTTTACATTGCACAACTTTATTTAAATGTGTGGATTTATTATCAAAGTTTTGCAGATCGGTCTGTCTTTTGGAACCTTGTATTTTTTCTTCACTATCTCATCTCGACGATAGATTATTTTTCAAGTGGCTGTAATTTGGTCATGTTGAAGTGTTGCGGCTACTTGGTTTTGAATTTTTTTTTATCCTTGCAGAGTTGTGTCATAAATTTATATAATTTTCCTTTGTGGGATTGATCTTGTCGATATCATTCTATTTTGGTTGGTGGATCCTGTGCCCTTTTTCCTTTATTATGCAGTGCTTTCTGTATCATGTTTGGAATGATATTTCCTTGTTGTTGCTATCAGTATATGAAGCTTCTATTTCCGTTATGTATACCAGATACTATTTAACACTAAGTATAACAAAAAAAAATATTTCTTATCAAATGGACATAGACAAAAAATTAAGTTTTACTTCTCTTTCTTAGATAGAAGAATCAAACGTGGAAGTGATCAAGGAATCAAAGGGAATTGACGAAGGTTCATTCTATATTCTACTCATGCCATAATTTGCTACAAAATACTCAAATTCTATTATCATTATTGCTTCTGATGTAGAAAAGGATAAACCATTTTTATTGCATCTGTATTAGAGTGTGTTGTTATGGGTTCATTTCCATTAGTGACATGCATTCTTCATACAATGAATAACACAAACTTGGATTTTTTTTTTTAAGAAACAAAATTGATTTTCTTTCTCAAAAAGGAGAGGAAACTACTGAAATGATGCAATACACTAGAACAAATGTGCAACACACAATTTATTTAGGTATTTATAATAGAACACTAATAATTTTTCAATATATAGTATCTGATTTTTTTAATATATAGTATATCAGATCCATATACAGTGAGATTTTTTTTTGGAAGTGGTCCAAAGAATTTTTTATTTATTGATTTTAGACCTGGAATATTTCTTGTACAATGAGTCCACAGAAAAGTCTAAACCGGATCTGAAATTGAAGGAAAAACAGTACATACTTCGGCCCAAACTATCTGAATTTTTCTTATACAAGTGTATTTGAGGTTGCAATCTAGGCTGACAAGGAGAAGAAATAAGTAACACGAATAGCTAAGAAAGTACTCAAAAAAATTCCACTTTCATCAAGTGGTTTTTATTTTTTTTGGTAAGGCGATTTCAGAAAGGATTCCATGGGCCAGTTAACCAAGCCACTTGAGCTATTTTGGATATAGTATAATAAAAAATATAATGCGACAAATAGGATGCTTGTTTATAAAAACGTTGCTGGATAGCTTGGAGGTAATTGTATAGCAGTTGTAGCCATTGGTTCAAAGGACAATTGGCTAATGGAATTTTGGCATAATATTTCAGTTGTGGGCCTAGATGACAATAATGATGTTAATGTTGTAGATATTTTGGAATCTATAAGATAATTTTTTACAAGAATGAATAGTGTCTTCAATCCTTTTTACCAATTATTGATGATGATTTTTTCTTCAAGTTTGATCTGGACATACTTCGTATAATATCATGTTGAAAATAAATTGTTGATATTGTGTTTTCTTGAATAATTCATAAAGCTTTGACTTCACTTATTTCCATATACTTTCCACTTTCAACTAATTTAATTTTAGTGGTATATCATTAGATTATGACTACAGTTTTTCAATTATCATGTTGTAACCCCTTAACCAATAAGACAAGTACATAAGGGGATATGTCATTTCCCATGTAATTAAAGCCTAAAATATCATTATTGAATGCATTACAATGTTTCTTGTCATAATTATCTTTTAATAGTTTAAATTACTTGAATTTTGTTTTAGGTCCTCCTTTTACAGATTCTAATTCAATTTTCATATAATTGATTTCACTTCAAAAGAAACTCTTGATATACTGAGTAGAAGGATTAATTTTCAGAGTACCAGGGTTTGTCGGCACAAAACCACAACACTCAAATCCCGATTTCAAATCTGCTCCTTACAATTACTATCAATGAAAGTTTAGTCCTCAGTTATTAGAAGTTGCAAAGGAAGGTTTTGACATTGCTTTATGGTTTAGTTGGAAAAAAACAAATTACATTTTTCTCTTCAGAAAGTTCGATTGGATGAAGGCTGTCAAATCTATATTTGTTTGGGGTAAATCTCAATGTGAAATGAACAATTGCAAAAGAAGTCAGGATGGAAATTTTTGACCTACCTACTAGAAAAACATATCTAAAGTGTTTGATATTTACCAGGATAGATCCATATTAAACCTAGATATATCAAGCACTGAGAGGGATCCAATTTCTTTAAGTGTAAATATGTTTTAATCTTAAACTCAAGAAATTTGATCCATCCCTTGCTTGATAGATCATGGTAGTTTTAATTTTTTATTTTATACGCCGACATGGATTTTTTTATTACTTTTCATAATTTTTTATTTTATGATCGAACATTATTTTTTTTAATTAATTTTTTTTTTGGTAATGTTATGTTACGTTACGTTACCTTATGTGACAACATCTCCCCCATACTGGGTTGTAGAGCACCTCACTCCTCTCAGTGCAATGAGGAAATATATGATAAATCAAACATCTTGTTTTTAGATGAACCTAGGTATCATAGTGGGAATAATAGAGAGGAAAATTGTTTTAAAATCCTTCCCAGTTGGGAATATGACAGTTCTTTTGAAAGAGATGGACTTCATGGTCCAATATTTGTAATTTTCTATGCCATCACCAAAAACATGCGTGAAGAGATACTTGAAAACGCTTATAGAAACTGTTCATGGTTATTCATTTTAGAGACTTGGAAAATGATTTTATGGTTAATGTTCTTGTTATGTAATACAATATTTTATTTATATTGCTACTTAATTTTGGTAATTATGTAATCATATGTGTAGTATATGAAACCAATTTTGTTTTATTATCTATGATATGAATGGTGTTCACTATGGAAAATTTTAAGGATCCATACTTATTTAAAGGTGTATAAACCTTGGCGAATCTTACCAATTCTCAAAATGTTAACTATAAAATATTTCAATTTCTAAGGATTTGATATAGTTTATATAATAATTTGGCGATGTTTAGAGTGAACAAATTTTACCCGATCAAAATTGGGTGAAACACGGCTTCAAAAAATGCAAATTGGAGAATCTTTTTTTGGAAAAAAACGTGAAAAATAGCCCATGGGATAAATTTCACCCCTAAAATTTTACTTGGTGTTCACAGATAAATTTATCAAATGGAAAAATCAATGATATTTCTCAACCTTCAACCAAAATTTTGGATCATGCATATAACTCAAATTGATTGAAAGTGTATGGTTCTTGTCGATGAATGGAAATTCAGATGATGACAATTATATGTTGGAATATTAATAGCCAAAAGTGATATTATTTTTAGAAACGGGTTTAACAATGATTTGTATTAAATGGTTGATGAAATCCCTAACATCCCAATAGTGATAATGATTTCAATAACAAACAAATTTTATTTATTATCTATGAGTTTAATGGTGTTCACTGAGTAATTTCTCAAACAAACAAAATTATCAATGATATTTTTGAAACCTAAATCAAAATCTTGGAGAATGCATAGAGCTCATCTTGATTAAAAGTCTAAGGTCCTTGTGGATGAATAGAAATTCAGATGATGATAATTATAATATTATGTTGTAATATAGCCAAAAGTGAGATTATTTTTAGAAACATGTAATAGTGATTTGTATTAAAAGGATGATGAAATCCTTAGCATCCCAATATTTACAATGGTTTCAATAAAAAAAATCATTCCCAAAGTTTGATAGAATCTTCAAAGAATCCTTCATCCTTGTAGGACCATATTGCAAACAAAATATCCTGAAAACTCCTACAACTATACTTCCTAATCAACTATCCTAGTAATACTTTTAAAACAATTTAAAGAAGACATATTTATGAAAACGCAAGGCCACTATGGCCTTCATCCATGAACTGGTAAATATGATCCTAATCCTTTGCCTGAGAACTTGGAACTCCACATTTCCTGATAGCAGTCTGCTTGACGGTCTCCTCTTCTATTTCTTTTCAGTCCATACAAAACCAAACATGAGATTGGATTCCTAGGGACAAGATGCCTACCATATTGAAATGCATCTCTGAATCATTGGAAAGGTGAATTTGTTCTATTTGTTGGCCCCGTTTCTTGAATTTGGATTCAAAATGATCATGCTTCTTGTCCCGTTCATCCATGAGGTTGTTGATATGGACAATGGACTCCTTCAATCCCTCTAGTTGAGAACTCATTCCCCTTAACATTCTTTGAATGTTCTTAATCTCTCATGACTCATAAGTAGTAAATCAGTCTCCACAGGGGAGTAGGGAGAGCAATCAACGTAGAATGATCCCCTCCAAACTGTACTAGACCATAGATCGAGGACACGTAACAAGAATTTTCCATGGGTTTAGAAACAGGGGACTAGGAAAAAAAAACTTACCGATTGGAAAATACCCTGAAATTTCTGGGTTGGGTTTCCATACCATGGTCTCTCACGATAACATAGAACACATACTAGTCCATGGCATCACAAATAGTCTCAGTTTTATTCTTGATTCCATAGTAGAGATCCATAATACAATCATTTCAAGCGAAAAAAGAAAAGGCGAATGGTTTCTACCAGAAAACCTAATTTATGGCCAACAAGCAAACACGCAAACATATAACGTAGGAAGCTTCACAATGGGATCCCCTAGGTTTTTCAAATATCAACCATAAAAGTAACAATTCTAAACATTTTGACCGAAATCCAGTGATTTAAAAAAAAAGTTTGAATTATGTCTTCGGATTTTGAAGATTTAAAAAAATATATGTGTGGGAATTGTGCCGAGAAACACTGTCTAGGATGGCCAAAATCATTGAGTGTTTAGGATAAGCCAAATAAAGGGAGGTTCTCTAAATCACATCACATCAATGATATTCATAGGTGGAAGACTTGCGGTAAACAATCAACATCTGAAAACTCAATATCTAGGGAAATTGGCACTCGATAACTTATTGTGTCTATCTGTATTGTTTCACAATCAACATTAGCTTTTTATTAATAAAAAAACTTAAATTTAAATTGTTAATCTTTAAGAAAATCAATGTTTAGCTCATAATTAAAATCTGAGTGCGAGAAAGGGCTAGTGTTATGCTTTGTCCGGAGAATGAGAATGACTAGTGTGTGACAAAGGGAAGTAGCTCCTTCTCTTGCTCACTTGAATTAGGGAACTTATTAGTTTTGTCTTGTCATATTATGGGTGACAACTGTATTGGAAACCGATATATTAAGTTTTGGAAACTAACAACTTAGATGACTAGTCACATGTGAGAAAGGGCAACAACTCATTCTCTTCAGAAGAAAGGGAAGTGGATCCTTTTCTTACTAAATTGAATTAAGGAACTTGTTAGTTTTTTCATATTATGGGTGATAGCCCTATTGGAAACCGATATATTAGTTTTTGGAAACTGGAAACATAGGTATTGGAAACTGACATCCATTGTATTGGAAACCGATATATCAAGTATTGGAAATCAAGATTTCAAGAATTAGAAACCAATATTCCTAATAAATATATGTTCTCTTGGAATAAGATTAGTCTAAACTTAATTAAATTGGGGTTAAATTTTCTTCACATTGAAGTTGTAGGGGAATACGATAAAAGGGAGAGTATTCCACTAGGGAGGGGACTCCCAAGGTAACTAATGAGGCGATATCAATATTAAAGAGGTTGTAAATATTGTTACCGGAATTTTTTCTTTGAGAGATTCTAAAAATATTGCATTTACATTAAATTTACATCCAATACTATCAATTGCAAATACATATACAAGCCCTTAAGGATATACAAATTCCTGAGAATTTCATGGTGGTGTCTAAAGACATTGTTTTCTTGTTATATCATTTATGTCCTATCTCTAGATTCTTTTTAGAACCTTGGACTACAAAAGGATGGTCCAGTTAGTGTTTGCATACAATACATTCAAACTAGGACATTCCATACATGAAAATTTTGAATTTGCACTAGAAATTAATCAATTAAATGAACCCTTAAAAATAACATATCACATCGTTTCAACATACCTATTATCATACAAACCTAGTTTCATTCAAGTAAACCATATGGATCCTATTTGTTTATAATGGTATCCATCAATCTCTCCTACTCTAAATGGGGTAGGAAGTAGTGTAATTTGTGCAAGGTCTTTCTAGACATTGTTTGCAATTGGATGTTTGTACCAATGGAAAGGTTTGTAAAATGATAGACCACTATACCTAGTTTGTAATCCATGATTACATAACCACTAGTATTTCTTGAATTTTCATCCTATGTTATATATTCACCATTAACAACCATGGAGATAACTAGAAAATCATTACCTTCATCATCAAATAAAAATGTGATGAGAGTTTCCCTCCCTTGTATGAATCGTGCCAACCAATAATCAGTGCCCCATTCATTATATTTTGGGGAAACAACTGCATATATGTGTCCTAAAAAGATGCAAAGTGTTGGCATAGTATTTTTCAAATAAAAAAAGGATAATGAAAAAATTGGTCTTGATATCTCCTAAGTTTGGCGAAGAAGGCACCAATTCCCTAAACAAAAATACACCACATGACCGTTCGCTAAGTCAAAAAGGAGCTAAAATTATAATGAATTGATCTCACATGTCACATAAAAGAAACAACGATTTAGATTGGCATAGGAAGAGATCAACGGTGGAGGCAGAGTTCCGCCGAAGAAGATGCAAGGTATATAACACAGGGGTTGGCCTCCAAAATGACCCTTGGATAGCCATTAAAGAACATACATGATCAATGGTCAGGTGATTGAGCAATGGGTGGATCGATGATCCATATTCATTCCACATTGCCAACATACGTGAAGAAGTGAATCCTTTGGTGGTTTTGAAATGATAAACTGCCTTCCACATGTCATTTCCTCAACATTTTGCAAGCTGAGAAGGTGGTAAGGGAAACCACCTCTCACAGTTGCGAAAAACACTTTGAGGGTGTAACATTGAAGATCAAAGGTTAATAATAAGATCAACGGTCAATATCAAGGCAGAATAGGATCTGATGGCATAGGCGGTCTTCCAAAATACTCATAGAAATGACGGTAAAACGATGGATGATCCAACAGTCTGAGTTGTATCGAGCAAGATCGACGAGTGGAACAATTTTCCGCTGAGAAAGAAGCATAGGAGATAATGAAGACTCTGTCGACAACAATAAAAGTGGAAGGGTTAAAGGGTGAGAAAGTCTCAACATCGATTGAATGACAACTGAAAGATCTACGGCTCAGAGGAATTTCGCTCCGCGGAGAGGCCTGACAAAATGAAAAGATGAGCAGTTGTGAAATTTGAAACCGCTATCGACGTGTCAACGCCTAGGCATTTTGCAAGTTGAATAAGTGGTATTGAAAACTACCCTGGCAATGTGTGAAACCACCTCCGAGGGTTATAAAAGGGAAAAAGCCACATGAGGGTTGACATTTGTCTCGTGAAGCGTCAGAAGGTTCAAAACGTGTGTGGACCAAGAAATCGATAGAGCACACCCTATTGCAGACTCGCCAGTGTCAGGTAGGCTTCGAAACTTATGCAGTCAGCTAGATTACTTATTTATATAATGGAAGGAATGGAAGAGACCTCAGGCGTCGAGCATATTAAAATAGATGATTCCCTAGAAGACAAGGATAAAGACATTTACGACCTCGAGGTAAAATTGTCAATTAAATATATTAAAGCCAGGTTGAACAGGTTATAATAGGAGAATTTAGATGTCCACAGAGTCTTTGAGTCCACTTTTGTCTATTTTTTTCCAGACCAGATATTAGGGTTTCCCGAGTTCATTTCATGGTGTGTAATGAATTACTCACAGAGTGAGAAAGTAATCATGATAACATCCAAGACCAAGATCATTTGTCCTGTCGAGTCTTCCACCATTAGAAAATCCCTAGAAGTACCCATGTTTCAGCCTCGTGAGAAGGAATATTTTGTTGAAGAAGCCATAATCATTCATTACCAACAGTCATCCCCTGAGACCGAACAAGCTTTTTTAATCAGTTGTCTTAAGCCTAACCTTGAAATTAAAGATACTCCTTACCCATTAGATATGAATTTTTTCAATGAGAATACACAGTTGGTATTATCTCTAATTGCTTAGTTTTTAGGGTTAGATAGTGATGCAGTGGTAACAAAAGTTCAATTTTGTTTGCTTTTTAGAATAGTTTTTGGCATACCAGGGGTAGAGTACAGCCAAGTACCATGTCTTAAATATGATGAATTCCTAGTTGAAAGCATTCACTCTCAGCTAGTGAATTTCCACAATACCAGGCACTTCAAATTCCAGTCTTATTTAATGCAGATGCTTTTGTTTTCAAGTCAGAAAGATCTACATTTTTCACAGGTGGTTTTTTCAAATACTTTTGAGGACAATATGTTTAATTTCATGAACCATATTCTATCACAAGTATATAAAATTATTTTTTTAGAAGAACTGCCAAGGGTATTGCCAGAGATGAAGACATTGATGTAGCTGAAATAGGACATGGCAGTAGGGGATTGGTTTCTATTGAAGGAACACACAATAGTCAGACTTTATGGGTTCGTGAAACAACCTTACATATTTCCATCCTTTCTAACCTCAAGAGTATTTTCCTTGGATTTTATCAGGAAAAAGTTAATTGTTGAAAATGATCACTTTCTAGCTTTTAAAAAGGATTCTAATATAAAATTTCCTTTGAAAGTTGGACCTTTCATTATAAAGAATAAGAATGTGTTGTCTTTTATAGAAAAATAGTTAGAATAATTATATCTTAAAAAAGAAATTTCTGTCAACTATGATCCCTACCACATAATTTCTCAAAGGAGACAACAAAATAGGAGCAAGGGATTTGACCATTAAGAAGTTGAGGGATTATCAAAAATGCCTAATCGTCTACAGTATGAATCTGATAAAGAGGTTTCAGCATGTTCACAATCAAATCCTGTTGTTCCAGCATTATCTTCAACAAAGGTAATACCTACTCCAGGCAAGATGGAAATTGCTAGTAAAACGAGTTTTGAAGAGATCATTGATACAGAAGTTGAAGAGCAAGAAAGAGAAAAAGAAACTTAAAGAAGATCCTCAAAGTGATTTAGTTGTATTTGCAAGTGGAAAAGAGAAGAAAAAAGAAAAATATCAAGCTCCAAAAGTTCAAGTGCTTGAATACAAATTTCAGGAAGCTGGTGACAGCAGTATATTTTAGTCGAGAAGCATAATGAACTCAGAAGTAACCTTGATGGCCAGCAAAGATACTACAGAAAACACTTTGAATTTGGCTATGTCATCTGATGACAAAGCCATATAAATGAAGTTGAACTTGAAAAAAATAACAGTCCCAGATAAAATTCATTTGCACAGGAAGACTGGGGAATTTATTTACACATACTTAATGAAGGCCACCTTGAAAGTTTCAAAGATTCCAAACACAGTTAACAGGTTAGAGATTCAGCTGAGACAAGAAAAAACTGAGAACAAATCCCACCAACAACAAATCAAAAGGTTGCAGATAGATTTGATGGAATATAATGATGGATCAAACAAGGGTGAGGCAAACAAAAAGTTATTGATGGAAAAAGAGAATACTATTCAGCTTCTCAAGAAGAAACTCAAGATCCCAGCAACATAGTTAATTCAACCTTCTGAATTGACTGTGTTAGAACAAGAAAAATAAATCTTATCTCAAGATTTGGATGACAGTAAAGCAAAGTTGCTAAATTTTACAGAAAAGAAGTAGAATGGGAGAAAGATAAAATAAGTCTCAAAAATAAAATTGAAGACCTTAAAGGAAAACTGGCAGCCATAGCACAAGAGCAACAGGGAACTAGTCAAATAGGCAGAGAAGCAAATAAAAATGACCTCATCCAAGATATGTCTCAAGTTAGCTTGAAAGAGGTGGAGATAAAGGAGTTAAAAGAAGAAAAGCAAAGATTAGAAGAAGAAAATCTGAAAAAGACAAAGAAATAAAATATCTAGAGGACAAAAATAAAGAGTTTATAGATATAAACCAAAGATTCATAACCCAAGTAATAGGGTAGATTCCAATGCAAGGTGAAAAGCATTTGATATGGGATTCAATCATAAATGAAGCTACAAAATTAAGACCCTACTTGAATTTCATGAAGGAAAAAGAAAAATTAGTGGATGAGAGCTTACAAATCTGTATGGCCAAGAAGGAAGTTTTGAACAGAAAACCAAAAGACACATCCCAAAACACTATAAATTTTCTGAATACTCTGACAGAAGACAATCTGAAAGCCATGCAAATAAAAAATAGAGTATCAGTCATAACTTGGGCAAGGAGAGTGCTTGGGAAACATGCACACCTTGAAAATGTTCAAGACAGAGCAGAACACATGAAAAAACAGGTTGAAGACTTTAAGAAAGGATTTGAAAAGTTAATTGAGAAAGGATTTCGCTCATTTTGGGAAGAAAATAATGTGTTGATTTCTCAGAGTAATTAAAAGGAATTATTATTTAAGGTCAGAACAAATCACGAAAAGTTTGAAGGATTAACTCATGTTTTAACAGGGAAAATTTATTGGAAAAAATTTCAGATGACCTTGAAATGTTAAATCAATTGGCCATGATAAGTGAAAGGATACCTCCAATTTCTATTGTTGATCACATAGATATGAAGGTTTTGTTAAAAGAGATGACAAGTTATGAAATGCCCACTGTAGATCAATGGAATATAGTAGAAAATTATGGAAAGATGAAGTACTCCCTGCACTCTTGAAGATTCCTATTTGGGAAAAAACATTGTCAGCAGCTGTGACCAAAGAAGACATAAAGAATCTTATGTTATTTTGGGAAAGCTCAAATTAGGAAATTTTTGTTAAAAATATATTGTAATAGGTAGTTATAAGTATTTATTTTTGGAAAGCAAGCAGTTGGGTTTTTGGCTGAATGAGCTTTGATGTATAAATACCTATGTTTACAATGTAATGGGGGTTGAAAACCTATGAAAGCAAGAGACTTTTTTGTGTTGAGTTACTCCAATTTTAATAAAGACAATGATGCAGAATTGAACATATTTTGCAGAACAAAGATTCTCGTGTGGATAAAAAATTGCAGTTTGTACTTTCCTTTCTTTCATGTTCATGTGTTCTTTCTTGTAATTCCTTTCCATTATGTTCTTTCTTTCTATACTTTGATGAGAGTTAAAATGTATTAGAATTCATAGATGTATGCTCTGATTTGTTAAGATCTAAGTATTCATTATTTTTCTTCCAAAGTCAATATTGGATTCATATAAAGTTGGTGCCCATGTTGATGGAATGTCTATATTTCTTCTTTTATCACCTGCAATAAGATTTTGACTATAAAATAACAGTTATCTTACCTTTGTGAAAATCCCTATTGTTAAATTTCTGTTGGTCCTTGCAATATTCAGATTTGACCCCATGCCCAATGGTTCTTATGTGTTTCATCCATACACCAATTTGAAAAACATAAAATTTTCCCAATATCTTTAGCCATTTTATATATTTTTGAGAGAGCCCTCTCTGGTAGGAAAAAGGACTAATTTTACTCGTAAAGACTGGTTTGAAAGAGTTACCTTAGGATTATCCTTCCACAACCAAAGGGTAAATTCTGAGTGCTAACATTTTGGCTACGTTGCTGGGGAACAGAGGTTCAGGTTTTCCTTGGAAAGAACGACATTGTGATCAGATTTCCGTGGGAAAAGAAGTTTGATATTTGTTATTGGTTGTATTTTTCCCTGGCGACTTCAGTTTTAAAAAAGGCGACTCCAAGAAAGAAATTATGGCTTCCAAAAAGATTCACACGAGGAGAAATCTAGGTTTCCAGTCATTTCAAGTGTTGGAAAGTGCAGAAAATCTTCTGAGAAGGATTAAGGGGAAACAAGCCTAGAATTTCAAAATCTAAGTGCCTGTCAATTGGAAAATTGATGACGGGTATAGTCTTTTGCTCCCTATCATTTTACGTTTTATGTATTTTTACAGACTGTCAAATAAAATATTTGTATATTTTCTATAATTTAAAATCACACATGAGGTACTATATACCAATCCCCTGTCATTTAAAATTAAACCTAACTTATACCAATCCTCTTTTGGTTGCTTCGGTTTCAAGCTTCAACTGATCTCTGAATCCTATTTCTACTCAAGGAGGTGATACTTGTTTTCCACCTTAGCCCTCCCAATGGTCTTTAGAATGGGTTTATCTTATTTATACTTGTAATTACAGGTAGTAAAAGCTTCAAGAAGTCACTATCGTCACCCTTTAAATGCTAACACTCAGCCTTTTCAGCAATTTCTGAATATTTCAAAGCAAAAAACAAAGAACTCGGTTGCTCCTGCACACCACGCATGCCAGGTCTGCAAAGTTATGAATACGACAGGAATTTTACCGAAAACTTACCCAAAACTAAAACAATGCAATAAAGTCCCATTACAGCAGCGTCAATCTACATGCAAATGGAATAAATTTCAATCGTAAAACCACCAAACCACAAATTATAAAACCACCAAACCATGAACAGCCGAAACAACCATCATACCATAAATCAATATTAGTTAAATTGAATCCATCTCCTTATTGTTTCCTTCCTCCATCCTGGAATCTAGTTTGCGAGTCCCTCGTCAATGGCCATGCAACCTCAAACTCAAACACTTATTAAAATTTAATAAGTAACACTTATTAAGACACAAACATGTATGATGGGAGCTGTAAGTTAGTAACCATCAAATCTATGGTTTGAAAATTTTACTAGACGTAGTAGTTGATGTGTTAAAAAAAAATTTAACTGTCAAATACGGTTTAAAAATGAAAAAACGTTCTGTAGAACATCAAATTCTACACCTGAGGGGAAATATTAAGAAGGTACATCTCAGTTTGAAGCTTTGTTCCCTTATTTTCAAGAAGAACCGTTGAGTTTTGAATAAATTGGTTTAAGTGAAAGGTTTGAGCAATCTTTAAGTAGATCTAAGTCTGTGTTGGATTTAAAAGAAACTTTTATTGATCAGAATAGATTTCAATCATATCTATTGCAATCTGTTTGGGAAGATTTACAAAAATGTGGCAAGGTTGAGTTGAAAGAACATAAAACTCAGAAACCACCATCACAAACTCATAATATTATTCAAAACCATCCAATAGTCATGGCTACTAGATTTTCCCCACTTGCTTTTCCTATTGTCTTGCATGACCTTCCTCAAAGTTATGCACAAAGAATCATACTGTTTGATAGAGAAGGGAATTACACAGCCCAACAATATGTTGATAGGTTTAATGATTTCATTGATCTTGAAGAAGTGGATTATGATGATGCGAAAATGAGATTGTTGGCTCAAATTTTGTCCATAGAGGTTAAGAAATGTTTTAGAACTCTTGCTGCAAGATCTATCCCTTCCTATGATGAGTTTGTAACTTGTTTGCTTGAAAGAAGGGAAGACAAGAAAAATGCTTTACAAATTCTAACACAATATAATAATCTGAAAAAAAGGGGGTTTTGAGTCTGTCGAAGAATTTTCTGCAAGATTTATGAGGTTTTATAATTCAATTCCTGCCGATGTTAAACCTCTAGTGGGGGATGCCAAATTACACTATGCAGATGCGTTTGATGGTTATTTTTCTTGTATTTTGAGAGAAAGAAAGTAATCCACTTTGATAGATATGTTGAAAGATGCAGTAGAAGTGGAAGCAAACTTAATGGCCTCCCGAAAAATGAAACAAAGAGTAGAAACATATAGGAGAAAAATTAGAGAAGAAAATTTAGCTTCAACGTCTTCTTTCATTGATGATAAATTTGATATTATGATGAAGACTATGGAAAAAATCCTAGACAAATTGGCTTTGGAAAACAAGCCTCATAATAGGGAGTAGAAAGAGCCGTAGATCAGAAACCCAAATTTCAGAAGAACTTTTCCCCCATAGATAAGGAAAAGAGAACAGAGAAACCAGAGAAATCAAAGAAATGCAGAAGATCAGCAGGTAAGACCTTCATTTCCTGAGAATTTTGTTGATGAAGAAGATGAAGATGGACTTGTGGAAAGTGAAATACATTATTTTGACGAGGCTGATTCTGAAATTTATTTGACTAAAGAGGAGCATGACATGTTTTCTCAAGAAGGATATTGTAACAGTTTGAAGTTAGAAACAAAACAATAGCAAGTTGGATATCAAAATGATGTAAATGATCTTCAATTAAAAATCAACCTTAGAAACAGAGATGTGGTTGTGACTAAAGGAAAAGGTCCTATCAATTCACCTTCAACCAAACAACATAAAAAGGAAAAACAAAAAGAAAATATAGTGAATAAGGTTCCAAAAGTTAAAAGAGATTTGATTAAGGAGAATGATAAATTCCTGCTTCTTTCAGCTTACAAAGTGAAATCTCAAAAATTAAAATTTCTATTCCCTTTAATCAGTTGCTGAAAAACAATGAGTACAAGGAGCATATTGCTAAGATGGTTGCGAAGTACAAGTGGAACTTGATACACTGGAATTGAATGATGTTTCTCCAACTATCATGTTAGGATCTAAAATTGAAAATAATAGTTTGGAAGATGTTCCACCTTTCTATGTAAGTTTGAATATTCATGATATGGTTCTCCATAATGCAATGCTGGATTCAGGAGCTTCACACAACTCAGTGCCAAAAGTTGTAGTGGATAGTTTGGGTTTGGAGGTTACAAGGCCTTACAAGGACTTATTTTCTTTTGACTCAAGAAAGGTCAAATGTTTAGGACTAATCAAAGACTTGGTGGATTCTCTTGCTAAAATCCCAGCTAAAAATATTGTTATGGATGTAGTTGTTGCAGATATTCCTGCCAAATTTAGTATGTTGTTATCTAGATCTTGGGCCTCAAAGATCAAAGGAATCATGCAAATGGATATGTCTTTTGTTGCAATTCCAATTTTTGGTGAGTATAGAAGGCTGTATAGAGAAGAAAGGCTTGAATATGTAGTGAGTAATAAAGGTAAACTAGACAATCACTCCATTTATGTAGTAGATACAGATTTGGGATCTTCTATTTTCTACAATGATTTTCATTATGAAGAAGAAACAAATTCGAATAAGAAGATGGAAAAGAATGATTTGGTTTCAGAAGAAGAGATTCATAAACAAAGACAAATAGATGAAGGAATTTGGACCATGTATTTTGATGGGTCAATTAGTAGGGAAGGTGTTGGTGTAGGTGTGTGGATAATATCTCTTGATCGAGATTTCTTGATTTATTCATTTAAGTTGAATTTTGAATGTACAAACAATGTTGCAGAATATGAAGCTTTAACATTAGGACTGAATGTGTTGAAAGATTTGAAAGCAGAGAAAATTGATGTGTTTGGATATTCCGAGTTTGTAATAAATCAAGTAAATGACAGCTACCAAACAAAGCATCCAAGAATGAGAGCATACAAGAATGAGGTTTGGGATTTACTTGGTAAATTTTTTATGAACACAAGATGGAGGTGATACCTAGGATTAAAAACTCAATAGGATATTATTTAGCTACTACTGCAGGAGCTTTTAAAGTTCCTAGTTTTTCAAATAATAAATATGAGATTGAGATTGTCAATACACCTTCAATTCCTTATAATTCTAAATATTGGCAAGTTTTTGAAGATGATTTTGCAGATTAAAATATTTCTAGAAATTTCACATGAGTTTTCCAACATAGTAATTGAAAATGAAGATCAGAATATGGAAGAAACTATCAATGATGAAGGACTTTCAGAAGTACAAGAGAAGTTCAAGAAGGAAATTGGAGGGAAAGAAATCATCCATTTAAAGAACAATGCCATCCCCAAGGGTCTTATACCTTTAGAGAAACTATTTGACAGGAATTATGTAGCTTAGAATCCAAAGGTAGAAATTCATGATGGTGAGATAAAAGACTGTAATATTGGAATAGAAGAAAAATCCAAAATAGTGAAAATTTTGAAGAGCCTGCCACCAGAAAAAGAAAGAAAGTATGTTGAATTGATGAAGGAATTTACAGATGTATTTGCTTGGAGCTATGAATACCTGAAGGAGTATGACACTTCTATCATTCAACATACTATTCCTATCAAACCAAATGAGAAACCCTTTAAACAAAATCTCATAAGAATAAATCCCTTGCTGCTGCTAGTGATTGAGAAAGAAGTTAAAAATCTATTTGATGCTAAGATAATTGTGTCTCTTAGATTTTCGAGATGGGTGGCAAATCTATTTCTCGTAATAAAAAAGAATAGAGAAATAAGGCTGTGTGTATATTTCAGAAGCTTAAACAAAGTATCTATGAAAGATAATTATCCTTTACCGAAGATGGATTACATTTTTCATAAGGTTGTAGGAGCAGAAATGGTTTCTGTTATGGATGGTTTCTCAGGGTATAATTAGATCAAATTTCTACCAGAGGATCAAGAAAAACAGCTTTCACCACACCATGGGGAACTTTCACGTATGCAAAAGTGCCATTTGGAGTGATGAATGCAGGGGCTACATTTCAAAGAGACATGGATATTGCATTTTATGAAGAGAAAGATAAATTTGTAGTGGTATATATGGATGATATAATAGTATATTCAAAGTCTGCTGCAGATCACTTGAAGCATTTGGAGAAGGTATTTTTGAAATGCAGGAAATTTGGTATATCTCTAAATCCCAAAAAGTCTATTTTTTCCATGAAATAAGGAAAAATATTGGGGCATATTATATCAAAAGATGGAAATAAAAATGATCCCGAAAGAGTGGCATCCATTTAGAAAATTGGGAAACCAAGGAGTAAGAAAGAGGTTCAATCTTTCATTGGCAGAGTAAATTTTTTAAGAAGGTTTGTTCCTAGTTTTGCAAAAAATTTGAGAAACATTTCAAATATGTTGAAAACGAACAATGATATTAAATGGTCCATAGAGGCTTAAAAACTCTTTTACAAGTATTAAGAAAGCTCTCACAGAATCCCCTATTCTAATTAGTCTTGATTTCTCAAAAGAATATATCATATTTTCTTTTGCATCACAACATACCATAGCTGGAGTTTTCTTACATAAAAATTAGGATAATATGGAACAACCAATTTGCTTTTTCAGTAAAAGTTTGAGAGATGCAGAACTGAAGTACAATATAATGGAGAAACAAGCTTATGCATTAATAAAATCTTTGAAGGATTTCAGGGTTTACATATTTCATTCCCACACTATTGCATATGTTCCATTTGCAGTTGTTAAAGACATTCTTACTCAACCAGACCCTGAAGGAAAAAGATCCAAATGGGTTGCAATCTTGCTGGAATATGACTTGGACATCAGACCTACAAAATTGATCAAAGGACAAGGCTTGGCAAAGCTGATGACGAGACAAATTATGATTCTTTAGATATGAACTTTATTGCTGACCTCTCAGTTGAAACAATCCTAGAATTTCCAGTGGTTAAACATTTTTCTTTGTCTCCTTGGTACAGTGATATTGTATATGTTTTACAGAATTTGCAAGCACCCCCAGACTTGGACAAGACTAGATCAAGGTCTGTAAAATTGAAAGCAGAAAAATTTTGCATATTGAATGAATATTTGCATTGGAAAGATACAAGAGGGATTTTGTTGAATTGTTTGTTAGAAAATGAAGCACATCATGTCATGAAGGAGTTTCACAAAGGAGTGTGTGTGGGACATCATTCATGGAAAGCTACAGTGAACAAAATTCTCAGAGCAGGATTCTATTGGCCTACTATTTATTCAAATGTGTATAAAGAGATTTCAACATGTCATGAATGTCAAAATTTTGATGGGAAAATGGAACTTTTACCTTTTCCTTTGAAACCAATTTCAGTCGAGGCATCCTTTCAGCAATGGGTATTGGATTTCATTGGAGAAATTAATCCAAATTATTCAGGACAACATAAGTGGATTTTGACTGCAACAGATTATTTTAATAGGTGGATTGAAGCTATCCCAACCAAAAATGCTATAGAGACAACAATAATTAATTTTTTGGAAGAAAAAATTCTTTCAAGGTTTGGATGTCCTAGAATCATAATAACAAATAATGCACAAGCTTTCAGATCAAAGAAGATGATTAGTTTCTATCACAAGTATCATATTCATTTGAATCACTCAACTGCATATTATCCTGAGGGTAATGGATTGGTAGAATCCTCAAATAAGAGTTTGGTAAGAATTATAAAGAAACAGTTGGAAGAAAATAAAAGAGCATGGCATACTAAACTCAAATATGCGTCGTGGGCAGACAAGATCAACACAAAGAGGGCTACAGGTACATCACCTTTCCAATTGGTTTATTGGAAAAAAGTAATTTTTCCAATTTCCTTAGGTCTTCCAGTTATGAAGTTATTACAAGAAGTTGCAGAAGAACCAAATCACATGCAAAGAAGAATAAATCAGATGATAGAGTTACATGAAATGAGAGAAAATGCTTGTAATAAAACTCAAATACATCAGGAGAAAATGAAGAATACTTTTGACAGGAAAATGAAAGAAAGGAACTTTCAGATTGATGATTTGGTCTTAAAGTGGGATGCTAGAAATGAGGACAAACATAGGAAATTTGAACATTTATGAAAAGGCCCTTACATAGTATTTGCTTACCAGGGAGATAATTCATTCATTCTATAAGACCAAAATGGAGAATTTGTTACAGGAGGCCCAGTGAGTGGGAGGTTTCTCAAGCATTACCTTTCCTAAACCAGAAGAAAACGAGGGGATTCTGTACATAGATTGTATATAAATAATAGATTTTTGAAAAGAAATTGTATATAGGTTGAAAAGGAAATAATGGCACTGGTCTACGGGTTCTTTGCTACCTTGCAGGAAGGATAGCATCCCCAGTTGGAGCCACTTGTTGGAATAGTATTTTTCAAATAAAAAATGGATAATGAAAAAATTGGTCTCGATATCTCCTAAGTTTGGCGAAGAAGGGGCCAAGTCCCTAAACAAAAATACACCACATGACCGTTAGCTAAGTCAGAAAGGATCTAAAAGTATAATGAATTGATCTCACATGTCACATAAAAGAAACGACGGTCTAGATTAATGCAGGAAGAGATCAACAGCGGAGGCAGAGTTCTGTCGAAGAAGATGCAAGGTATATAGCATAGGGGTTGGCCTCCAAAATGATCGTTGGAGAGTCGTTAAAGAACATACATGACCAATGGTCAGTTGATTGAGTGATGGGTGGATCGATGGTCCATATTCATTCCAAATTGCCAACATGCGTGAAGAAGTGAAGCCTTTGGTGGTTGCGAAATGAAAAACCGCCTTCCACGTGTCATTTCCTCAACATTTCACAAGCTGAGAAGGTGGTAAGGGAAACCACTTCTCACCATTGCGAAAACCACTTTGAGGGTGTAACATTGAAGATCAAAGGTTAATAATAATATCAACAATCAAGATCAAGGAAGAAAAAGATCCGATGGTAGAGGTGTTCTTCCAAAATACTAATAGAAATGACAAAAAAATGATCGATGATCCAACGGTCCGAGTTGTGTCATGGAAGATTGAAGAGTGGAATAAGTTTTCGCTGAGAAAGAAGCATGGGAGATAATGGAGACTCCGTCGACAGTTGTAAAAGAAGAAGGGTTAAACGGTGAGCAAGTATCACCATCGATTGAACGAAAACTGACAGATCTAGGACTCAGAGGCATTTCGCGCTGCGGAGATGCACGACAAAATGAAAAGATGAGAGGTTGTGAAATTTGAAACTGCTATGCATGTGTCAATACCTGGGCATTTTGCAAGTTGAAGAAGTGGTATTGAAAGCTACCCTGGCACCATGCGAAACCAACTCTGAGGGTTATAAAAAGGAAAAATCCACGTGAGGGTTGAAATTTGTCTCATGAAGCCTTAGAAGGTTCGAAACGTGTGCGGACCAGGAAAGCGACAGAGCATGCCCTATTGCAGGCTCATCAGTGTCTGGTAGGATTCAAAACTTGTGCAGTCAGTTAGATAACTTATTTATATAATGGAAGGAATGGAAGAGACCTTAGGCATCGATCATATTAAAACAGATGATTCCCTAGAAGACAGAGATAAAGACATTTACGACCCCGGGATAAAATTGTCGGTTACAGAGATTAAGGCGAGGTTGAACAGGTTATACCAGGAGAATTCAGATGTACATAGAGTCTTTGAGTCCACTTTTGTCTATTTTTTTCTAGACCAGATATGAGGGTTTCCTGAGTTCATTTCATGGTGTACAATGAATTAATCACAGAATGAGAAAGTAATCATGAATGCGTCCAAGACCAATATCATTTGTCGTGTCGAGTCTTCCACCATTATAAAATCCCTAGAAGTACCCCTATTTCAGCCTCGCGAGCAAGAATATTTTTCTGAAGAAGCCATAATCATCCATTACCGACAGTCATCCCCTGAGACCAAACAAGCTTTTTTACCAGTTGTCTTAAGCCCGACCTTGAAATTGAAGATACTCCTTACCCATTAGAGATGAAATTTTTCAATGAGAATACACAATTGGTATTATCTCTAATTGCTAAGTTTTTAGGGTTAGATAGTGATGTAGTGGTAACATAAGTTCAATTGTGTCTGCTTTTTAGAATAATTTTTTGCATACCAGGGGTAGAGTACAACCCGGTACCGTGTCTTAAATATGATGAATTCCTAGATGAAAGCATTCACTCTCAGCTAGTGAATTTCCACAATACCAAGCACTTCAGATTCCATTCTTATTTAATGAAGATGCTTTTGTTTTCAAGTTAGAAAGATCTACATTTTTCACAGGTCATTTTTTCAAATACTTTGGAGGACAATATGTTTAATTTCATGAACCATATTCTATGAGAAGTATATAAATTGATTTTTGGGGAAGAACTGCCAAGGGTACTGCCGGAGATGAAGACTGATGCAGCTGAAACAGGACATGGCAGTAGTGGATTGGTTTCTATTGAAGGAACACACAATAGTAAGACTTTATGGGTTCATGAAACAACCTTATATCTTTCCATCTTTCTAACCTCAAGAGTATTTTCCTTAGAGTTTATCAGGAAAAATTTAATTGTTGAAAATGATCATTTTCTAGCTTTTAAAAAGACTTATGATATAAAATTTCCTTTGAAAGTTGGACCTTTCATTGTAAAGAATAAGAATGCGTTGTCTTTTATAGAAAAATAGTTAGAATAATTAGATCTTAAAAAAGCAATTTTTGTCAACTATGATCCCTGCCACATCATTTCTCAAAGGAGACAACAAAATAGGAGCAAGGGATTTGACCATCAAGAAGTTGAGGGATTATAAAAAATGGCTAATCATCTACAGTATGAATATGATAAATAGGTTTCAACATGTTCACAATCAAATCCTGTTGTTCCAACAATATCTTCAATAGAGGTAATACCTACTCCGGGCAAGATGGAAATTGTTAGTACAAGGAGTTTTGAAGAGATAAATGATACAGAAGTTGAAGAGCAAGAAAGAGAAAAGAAAATTAAATCAGATCCCCAAAGTGATTTAGTTTTATTTTCAAGTGGAAAAGAGAAGAACAAAGAAACATATCAAGCTCTAGAAGTTCAAGTGCTTGAATACAAATTTCAGGAAGCCAAGGAAGCTAGTGACACTAGTAGATTTTAGTCGAGAGCATAAATGTATGTTAAATATGGACATGATAATAAAGCAACCATAGAAAAGACTCATAATTTATTCCCAAAATTTAGAAGCATAATGAACTTAGAAGTCACCTTGATGGCCAGCAGAGATCCTACAGAAAACACTTTGAATTCGGTTGTGTCATCCGATGAAAAAGTCACATAAATGAAGTTGAACTTGAAAAAAAGAATAGTCCCAGATAAAATTCATTTGCACAGGCAGACCAGGGAATTTATTTACACAAACTTAATGAAGGCCACCCTGAAAGTTTCTAAGTTGCAAAACACAGTTAACCGTTTAGAGATTCAGGTGAGACAAGAAAAAACTGAGAACAAAGCACACCAACAACAAACTAAAAGGTTGCAGATATATTTGATGGAAGATAATGATGGAACCAAGAAGGGTGAGGCGAGAAAAAATTTATTGATGGAGAAAGAGAATACTACTCAACTTCTCAAGAAGAAACTCAAGATCCCAGCAACAAAGTTAATTCAAGCTTTTGAATTGACTATGTTGGAACAAGAAAAATAAATCTTATCTCAAGATTTGGATGACAGTAAAGAAAAGTTGTTGAAGTTTACAAAAAAAGAAGTAGAATGGGAGAAATATAGAATAAGTCTCAAAATTCAAGTTGAAGACCTTAAAGGAAAATTGGCATCCATAGCACAAGAGCAGCAGGGAACTAGTCAAATAAGCAAAGAAGCAAATAAAGATGACCTTATCCAAGCTATGTCTCAAGTTATCTTGGAAGAGGTGGAGTTAAAAGAAGAAACCAAAGATTCATAACCCAAGTAACAGGGAAGATTCCAATGCAAGGTGCAAAGCATTTGATATGGGATTCAATCATAAATGAAGCTGAAAAATTCAGACCCTACTTGAATTTCATGAAGGCAAAAGAAAAAGTAGCGGATGGAAGCTTACAAATTTGTACGGCCATGAAGGAAGTTTTGAACAGAAAACCAAAAGACACGGCCCAAAACACTATAATTTTTTTGAATACTATGACAGAAGACGATCTGAAATCTATGCAAATCAAAAATAGAGTATCAGTCATAAATTGGGAAAGGAGAGTGCTTGGGAAACATGCACACATTGAAAATGTTCAAGCTAGAGCATAACAAATGAAAAAACAAGTTGATGACTTTAAGAAAGGATTTGAAAAGTTAATTGAGAAAGGATTTCCCTCATTTTGGGAAGAAAACAATTAGTTGATTTCTCAAGGTAATTACAAGGAATTACTATTTAAGGTCAGAACAAATCATGAAAAGTTTGAATCATTAACTCATGTTTTAACAGTGAAAATTTTATTGGAAAAACTTTCAGATGAATTTGAAATGTTAAATCAGTTGGCCATGATAAGTGAAAGGATACATCCAATTTCTATTGATGATCACATAGATATGAAGGTTTTGGTCAAAGAGATGACAAGTTATGAAATACCCATTCCAAATCAATGGAAGATAGTAGAAAAGTATGGAAAGATGAAGTACTCCCTGCACTCTTGAAGATTCCTATTCGGGAAAAAACATTATATCAATAGTTGTGACCAAAGAAGACATAAAGAATCTGATGCTATTTTGGGAAAGCTCAAATTAGGAAATTTTTGTTAAAAATAGATTGTAATAGGCAATTATAAGTATTTATTTTTTGAAAGAAAGCATTTAGGTTTTTGGCTCAATGAGCTTTGATATATAAATACCTATGTATACAATGTAATGGGGGTTGAAAACCTATGAAAGCAAGAGACTTTTTTGTATTGAGTTACTCTAGTTTTAATAAATACAACCATGCAGAATTGAGCATATTTTGCAGAACAAAGATTCTCGTGTTGATAAAAAATTACAGTCTGTACTTTCCTTTCCTTCATGTTCATGTGTTATTTCTTATAATTCCTTTCCATTATGTTCTTTCTTTCTATACTTGGATGAGAGTTAAAATGAATCAAAATTCAAAGATGTATGCTCTAATTTGTTAAGATCTAAGTATTCATTATTTTTCTTCCAAATTCAATATTGGATTCATCTAAAGTTGGTGCCCATGTTGATGGCATGTCTATCTTTCTTCTTTTATCACCTGCAATAAGATTTTGACTATAAAATGACAGGTATCTTGCCTTTGTGAAAATCCCTATTGTTAAATTTCTGTTGGTCCTTGCAATATTCAGATTTGACTCCATGCCCAATGGTTCTTGTGTGTTTCAGCCATACACCAATTTGAAAAACATAATATTTTTCCAATATCTTTAGCCTTTTTATATATTTTTGAGAGAGCCCTCTCTGGTGCGAAAAAAGGCTAATTTTCCTCCTAAAGACTGGTTTGAAAGAGTTACCTTAGGATTATCCTTCCACAAAGAAAGGGTAAATTCTGAGTGCTAACACAAGGTATGGTCAAATCAAAATGTGTAGGAGTTCAATAACATAGTTAAATCAAAATAAATAAAAATTCTTTGATATGATCTAATATATCTCTACATGGTTGTACAAGATCAAAGATACGACCATAGTTTATTGAAATATATGATTCAACCTCTTCTAATTGGGTTGTTTCAAAAACTAAACATGGGTCTACCACAAGTGATACATGGTCCCATTCATCAACCCAGTCAATTGATTCACAATCATCCCATTGGCCACTGCTACAAGGCCCACAAAAGAAAACTTGTTTTCGAGTCCATACTTCAAATAAATGATTGTTTGAGCTTCGAACTAAATGAAATCTATGAGTTCCTTATACTTTGTTTCAATGATATGATCATGACGAATCCATGTTGACCAATTTCTATAAAATGTTTGGTAAATGTCTTGTCCATCTTAAATTTCACCATTATTGAGCATCGCTTGAAATTACTGTAGAGCACCACTGAATTATGGATTTTGCATTCAGAAAATGATGATTTGTTGTAAAATCTATTTTCTCCTTTCGTAGTGTAGTTTTGATGCATGCACTAGCCCCATCATGCTCACATTTCCCTTGCCCATACTTAAAATAGTTCAAATAATGCTTCACAGTGTATATCTTGTGCAAAATACTCAACCATTGGAATACATGAGCATTTTTTAATTGGCTGGCACAACCATCTAACCATAACAAATGTCGATTCATCTATATACCTATCTCCTTCAAGTTATTATAAAACATTTGAAATCAGTGTTGCACAAAATGTAGGTTGTGGCACCTATCATCACTTATGTAGACGTTTTTCTCTTTCACTACTATACTCCTATCATTGGTGTTGTCTAGCCCATGCCTATATGTGATATGTACCATTATCCTAACTTGATATAAATGATAATATTGGCTCTAGATCTCATTCTTGGATGAATGTTGTAGTTCTCAATGAAATCCACAACTCAAAATATAATACCTTCGAGAAAGGTGACTCTACATATTCAAAACTATTCATGCTACCATTGTGCTACATGCACATGTTGAACATATTGTTCGGTTTTAACAAAAAAACCCTTCATGAAATCATATAGGTGTATCTAGTGGCATAGTGATAGTTAAGATTCTAATGCATTGTGACCTTTAAAATATATATGAAAATTTTGAAGGTGTGATAAGAAACAATACTATCTTCGCTAACCTAGGACTTCACCAATGCAATATTTATGCCTCTTTTGCCACTGTCCAATTGATACGTAACATAATTGAAGCTCTCAATATATACAATCCTCCTCCCAAATTCATGATCCTCACTTTCATGAATGAATTGGTGCAATAAAGAAAATCCACTGCATGTAGAGTATGTTCCATATATACCAAATTTCCCATAATATTTTTGTCGATCTAGCCTTGGACACATGACAGTGTGGATAAATTCCCTCGATGAAATTGGTGGTAGTATGGATGAGCACTCCTACACAATGTTAGTATGAAAAACATGACAAATGTGTACATATGTGTCAAAAACATAATCATATCCTGCATGTTATCTACAACAACATGTGTTTCAGTTTATGCATATTTCTAACACACCAAGGTTTACATTTCTCAAATGATCTTTGACCCAAGTTCAATTCCACATGTTCAATCTTGAATCCCTCATAGAGATCTATTTGTGTCATTTCAAGGAAGTGATTAATATGGGGCTCATGATCATTAGGACATTTTCTAAACTTTAACGCATATTTTTGATTGGATGAAGGCCTCGTATTGTCATGCCAAAACTTTTATACTAGTTCCTTGACAACATCAATTAATTTCGTATCTGAATGAGGCAGCCATCCAATGAAGGCCCAACAATTTGTTTGATTTGGGTTGTCAAGGTTATCTCTTACAATATAGTACTTTTGAATATTTTTTCTATTTACTTTAAAAATGTTAGATGTGTATGACAACAATTTACAATGCCTTTTGTACTTGTTTACAATCGATTTGGATAACACATGATGAACAACATTACAATCTTTTGATCAAGTAGACTTTCCAATTGTATTAAAATCCACTTGAATATTTATAACAACATGATCACTAAAATATGAACCTTTAACTATCTTTATGCCTAAAATTCTCCAAATAATAGCTAAACAATGTGATTTCAACAAAGCCAACAATAATTGACATTTGGATGCATCATTTTTTGATTCAAAATAGTCTTCGATAATTTTACTACACTACCAATCAATAGTTCATTTTGGTAAGTTACCTTCAAGGGCTACTATAGGAATTTCATTCACTTGAATATGTCTAGGAGTTCTTCGGCGTGCACTAGATAGTCGAGGTAAGGAAGGTGAACAAGAAGTGTGAATCCCATCACTGGTAGATTGTAGCACTACATTGACTTGAGAATCAATATTGGGAGTGCATTGGACATGTGTGTTGTCTATATGTTGAACATCTGATTATTCAAATTCATATTTCACATGAAGAGAATCTTGTCTAATATTCGCAGGTGAATACCTGCAATCTATCAAAGCTTGAATATCTTCATCATCAATTGGATCATTGCTTGTTGATGGAATATGAATGGCTTCCATTGGATTTGAGGGTATGCCTTGTGGATCCCTATGTTTTTCCATACCCAACCTTTCCTTCTCTCTTATTTCATGGACATTTTCAAGGGGCAACTCCATTATTCTATACTTTTTTTCTCTATTTCTTTTGTTACCCATCTCCAAAAGCTTGGAATGAAAAAAGGTATCTACAATAGCTTCTAATAGAATAAAAATATGTAAAAATAATGAATATATATGGTGTAAGCAACAAAGAGCACTTGCAAGAGAATCTTTGTCATGGGGTTTGTGTGTGAAAACAACAGCTTGCATATTTTGAGGAGACAGTGTTGGGATGAAAAAGTTTTTTTGTACTTATGCAGGAAAAAACACACATGCATTATTATTTATTATTATAGTGGGAGTTAACTATAGTTTACAAGGGAGGAGGATTAAAAGAGAGAGGGGGTTGTTAGGGCGTTGGTGGGGAAATATATGGGAGAGGGGGCTAGTAAGGGTTAGGAGGAGGAGGGTAGAGTAAGAGAGGGGGATGGTTAGGGGTATGGGTGTAGGAGATGGGTTGGGGAGAGAGAGGGGGTTAGTGGTAGGGATATTATGAGAGATAAAGAGATAGATTAGGGGTAGGGGTAGTATGAGAGAGAAAGAGATAGAGTGGGAGGTAGGGGTAGGAGGGTGAGGCATGGGAGGTTATGGTTTTATAGAGAGATAAATTGGGGGATGTTAGGATTTTAGAGAGAGAGAGAGAGAGAGAGAGAGAGGTAAGTTTGACATAGGAGAGGGGGTTATTGTTACTGGGGAGGGGGATTAGGAGAGAGAGAAAGAGAGATTGAGGGTTATGGGTATAGAGAGAGATCAAGGGGGGAGTGTCGATGGTTAGTGGTAGGGGTTATGGGTAGGTTTAGTAGGGGGAGAGAGAGAGAGAGAGAGAGAGAGAGAGAGAGAGAGAGAGAGAGAGATCTAGAGTTTAGAGGTTTAGAGAGAGAGAGAGATTGGGGGTTAGGATTTTAGAGAGATAGAGAGATTGGGGGTGGTGGTTAGTGGTTAGTGGTAGCAGAGAGAGAGAGAGAGATTGGGGTTGGTGGTTAGTGGTAGCAGAGAGAGAGAGAGAGAGAGAGAGAGAGAGAGAGAGAGAGAGTCTGGGATTAGGGGTTTAGAGAGAGAGAGAGATAAATAGAAAGAGATCAGGGGGGGTGGTAGTGGTAGGGAGAGATAAAGGGGGGGAGTGTCGGTGGTTAGTGGTAGGGGGGAGGGGGAGTAGAAAAGACAGAGAGATAGAGATAGATAGATGGAGAGAGATATTGGGGGTTATGGTTTTAGAGAGAGAGAGAGAGAAAGACTCGACGTTAGGGGTTTAGAGAGAGAGAGAGAGAGAGAGAGAGAGAGAGAGATTGGGGGTGTGGTTAGTGGCAGGGGGAGAGTAGGAGAGGGGGGGTTAAGGGTAGGGGTAGCATGAGGGAGAGAGAGGGGGGGGTTAAGGGTAGGGGTAGCATGAGGGAAAGAGAGGGGGAGGGGTATTTAATGGTAGGAGTAAGAGAGAGACCAAGATATAGAGAGAGGGGTGGGTGGTTAAGTGTAGAGAGAGAGAGAGAGAGAGAGAGAGAGAGCAATGTAGGTGGTTAGTTATAGGAGAAGGGGTATTAGGAGAGAGAGGGGGGGTGTTGGTGGGTTGACTAAGAGAGAGAGAGGGGTGGGGGTTATGGGTATGTGGAGGAGTAAGGGAGAGAAAGAGTGGGAGAGGGGGTTCATAACGGTTATGTTGAGGGGGGTAGAGAGAGGGAGGAGGGAGTTTTATTGGTAGTGGGGTGAGTAGGGGGGAACAAAGAGAGAGAAAAAGAGATGAGAAAGGGTTTTTAGTGGGAAGGGGGGAGGGAGATTATGAGATATAAAGAGATAGGGGGTTTAGAGAGAGGGGGGGAGGGGTAGATAGAGAGACAGGTACATGGGGGGGCATGATTAGGGGTAGGGGGTGGAGATGGGTTTTAGAAGAGAGAGACAGATTAAGGGAGTTAAGGGTTTGGGGAGTAAGGGGGTTGTGTGTGTGTGTGTGTGAGAGAGAGAGAGAGAGAGAGAGAGAGAGAGAGAGAGAGAGAGAGAGAGTGGGGTGCATGGGGATTTCCAAACCTATGGTGTGGGCTTGCAACTAACAAAACACATCTATTTTCTTATTTTCATGTTTTTCAACCTTGAATCTACATATGCTAGAATGATTTGTTGCTAATGAAATTGTACGGACTTATAGAGATTTATGTGTAGATTCCATATATATATATATATATATATATATATAGATATATATAGATATATATATATTGGAAAACAATATTTTTTTATATTTTATTTGGTCATATGTCAAAATTGTAAAAAACATAGCTTTCTTATTTTCTATGTAACTTTTGATTGGTTGACCTATTTTTAAAACGAAAAAGAGCTTGCACAAGTGTAGACAAAGACCTACACACTAAAAAAATAGTTCATTGATTGTGTTAAGACCCTCATAGTGGGGCCTAATGCTCAACCTTCTAATTTTGGGGCTTCATTGACTTTGGTAATTTAAAAAAAATTAACATTAAAAATTATGAAATTTTTAGTGTTTACATACCAAACTCCGGGCCTAATGCGAACATATGCATTATGTTTTAGAAAAAAAAGGATCATACCAATCTTAGGAGAAAACCATTTTTTTGGATTTATGGTAATTTTCCATAAATGAAGGTTAAATATTCTTGAAGGTAACTCGATTGTCTACATTTCCTCTTTTTATACCGTGTTCTAAAAAATTGTGTAGATACCTCTAATATTTATTTTTAGTGATCATATTTTTGTTTTTACATATTTCCATTGCAACTAATATGTCATAACTGGGTAGCATTACCTTGGACCATCCCACATGTATGAATGAGAGAGAGAGAATTGATATAAACACCCAATATTAAGTTTTGAGTTGTGATTTGAGTGTGACTATAACAACCTAGACCCATTTTAAATTATTATCAATTTTACATCTCAAAGAATGCTTGATTCATCCAAGAACAACATGATTTATTTGAAATGAAATTTGTTTTATTTTTTATTGTTTCCAAAAAAATACAAAATTGTTAATTTAAACATTTTTGTAGAAGATGATTAAACTTGTAGCACCCTATTTTTTTACCCTAGAACATAAATGTGTATGTAATGAAAATGACCAAATATATAACAATTATGTATATTGATAGTTAATATAAAATCCCTAATGATACAAACAAAGAAGGATAAAAAAGAGATGGGAGGCTATGATTTCACAAGTGGGGGAAGTGAAATGGGGATTAGGGGAGATGACTATATTGATTTATTAACCTAATCCCTTAGGTATTTTATAAACCTTAGCTAATTATATATCTCAAGTTCCCTAAACCCATGATTATGAGAGTTGATTTATTTAATCCAATGTTTATTATTATCGTAAGATGGGGTTAAAGGGGAAAATTTAGGCTCCTCACGTGGACAATGTGGAGAGTTAAGAACATGCAAATATAATGCATGGAAATTCAACATAGACCATTAATTCTAGAGATAATTTTGGTTGGTATGAACTATGGTGGACAAGGTGGTTTCAAGACATTAATTCTAATGAACTAATATTTGTACCTTCGTGCAAGCTTTTGCCATTAAACATGGGATTTCTACTACTGATTATGGTGTTATTGTGAGAGGAAATGTAGCCTACGTATGAGAATCCCTAGAGTCCTATCAATAATATTCCCTGGCCAAGTTGTGCTAGAGCAAGAAAGGGAATTAAGATAGCTAACTACTTGCCAAGAAGAGGATCCCATTCCTAGTGTTGTTCTAGATGAAGGGAAATAATGCTTGTTGGTTGGGATAATGATATAGGGGATTTTTGGCACCAGGGAACTTTATGTGTTGTGGGTTGAGACATAGGAGGAATTCAAATCAAACCTTGTGAACTTCACCCTTTTGGAATGATATCCTCAACTTGGGAATGGCCTTTTCCATTGAGAGATTAAGTGTGATGGATAGCCTAAGAATGTGAGGAACATCCTTTGTTTACTACTAGTTGGAGGATTATTTTCTCAAAAAGGAAGTGCTATGAACATGTGATGGAGTGCCATATTCTATATATTTATATTTTCCATTTATTTGTTTCTCAATTGTTCAATTCTAAATGTATGAATTTATTGTAGATAATTATAAATGGATTTATGGTAAGACACCATACACATCTTTGAATGGAAATTAAATATTTAGATTGTTATAGCTTTAGTTATGCTATTAAATTTTGCACCAAAACAATAAACATTAAATTAGATATATGTTGAAATTTAATTTTGTTTAAAAAACATATATTTTTAAAAAGTAATTGATTTTATCTATAATCATCACTAATAAATCAATTATTATGATATTTAAAACAACAACACATAACCAACAATTATTATTTTATTTTATCCATTATTAAAAAATCATCTTTAAAAAATTTAGCATACCGCTATACAAACTTGTCCCTAGAATCACAATAATGTTACCAAAATGCATGCCATACTCTATTAAGGTTGTCATTTACGTTTAAGACCATTAGATTTATTGAGAAGTGGGTTCCTTTCACGAGGATTATGTTTCATTAAAGATGGAAAAAATTTAAATATGTGAGAGAAAAGTTAAAAGAGTTTGAAACATTAAGGGGAACAAGTAATGGTTTGAATTCGAACACCTTAGCAAAAGGATGGTTTGAATTCAAACACCTTAGGGAAAAGGATGAGATGAAAAAGCATCCTAATAATAAATTCAAAAGTTATACTTTGTATGGAGGTTTAGACTTAAAAAGAGAAAATTCGTAGAAGTTAAATGGAGTTAGGCAAACAATAACTCAACCCACAATGGAGTTAGACTAAAGTGCATTGCCGATTTGGTGTGTAGAAGTTGCATATTCATTTAATTGTTGACCATGTGAAGGTATCGTCCCATGTCTTGGGAACAAGACACCAATGGACAAAGCTAAAGGTGTACAAGAAAGCAACATGAAACATCAAAGGAGGACCATAGGTGGACACTTCAGTTGTTAGTGAAGGGTCAGGTCCTACAAGAAAGCCAATACACATAGTTGCGCTCGGAGTTACGGATACAGGTACTTTGATTGGTGGCAGTCAGCGGTTCGGCTTATTTCATTGTAGCAGATAAAGCCATTTTCAAGTCTGCACGAAGGCACTCCTTCCGGGAGCAAATGGAAAATCAAGGCGAGTACTGCCCTTTCTGAAAGCAGCAGAAAATTATATAACAAGTTGAGAGCAGAGCTCAGATAAATCTCTCTGTGAGTCAGTTATAACAGGCAAAAATGTTGGAATACCCAATATCTAATCTAAGTCTTCTTATTTTCTCTACTGTGCTGTTCACAACATATAAATGTAAATGTTGGTAATGTCACTCACTGCTATTGCTATTTCAGTAGATTAGAATAAGGAGGTGCACAGCTTTCACTTCTCTGTATTTCCAAATGGTTTGGTGAAATAGTGATGTATAATCGGCACATCTATTTAATTCCAATATTCATCTTCTTTAGAAGTGTTATATGTTAACAAAGGAATTTTTTTTTATGGAGAGTCAATGTACAAAACTTTTAATGCTAATCAAAATAAAAATAGTTTTTATAGGTTTATTATTTAGTTACTACTTATTATATATAAATTTATATATTTTTTATAATGGTTTATTTTAAATTTTAAAAAAAATCATAAAATAAGTCAAATTTTGAAATTATATTTATCTCATCTTCCTATAATCTTAAAAATAAATTATTTTTAAATAATAAACAATAAAAATAATAATCAGTTATTTATTTATATTTTAATTTCACCCAATCTCTAAATGTTTCCTTACAATTAAAAAAACCAACTTTATTTTATTCCTTAGACTTTACACTTTATTTAGATCAATATAATTTAATAATTTTCTATCATAATCTTATAAATGAAATTGTGGAGAACCTACTAGATTCAATACATAAACACTTCACACACTATTGATATTAAATCAAACTTGGTACAAATATATAGTGATATTTAAGTTGTTATGAGATCCAACCTATTCTAGCTTTAGAGAGAGAGGTTGAGAGAATCTCTCAACAATCTCCAATAACCTAACAAACCCATAACAAAGTGCTAATTAACCATTAATTCTAACACCCTTCCTTAATGATTACATTACAAATAACAATACTTTTTTTTTAATTCTGATTTTTTGTTTGGTCTGGTCTTCATCAACACTTCTACCCACTCTGAAATCTCCTTGACTACGTTTCTCAACCATCTTCTTCGAGCTACCATTTGATCCATTTAAAGTACAATTGATCCACACCATCGATGGCGTAAGTTTGCAGGATTGACGATTCTTGACTACCCCAAAAAATAGTCATGATACTGAGTCACTCTATGAACATACTTCCATCGAACAAATAGGCAGTGAACTACATATTTGTCAGTTATCTAGGAAAGTTGTTTGGATACTGAATGTATTCAGTAATCAATCTTACATAGTGACATTTTCCACGTACATTTAATGTTATTGATGTTTTGTAAAGTTTCATTTTCGTCTGTCCCCCAATGGTTTAATCAAGAGATGTTATCTTTATGCCAACCCCTCTTGAGTCACAGGTGGTCTTGACTGGACTTAAAAGCAATTTTAGGGAGTCTATGTTCTCGCATGCCATTTATCTTGTACTTGTACATCAAGTACCTTATCATAGTGATGCCCTAAATGTGGGAAAGATCCGCTTCTATAAGAAGAATAGGATAAGGTGTATTGCCTTTAATTTTGAGGTTATAAGTTATAAAACACTTTTGGATTTGTTCGATCTTTCTCCAAGATTATTTAGATATGTTGCAACCCCAAACTTCACACCCATATAAGATAATGGGAGTGAAAATATTTTCAAAGAGGAACTTCTTTTTATCCTACATCACAAGGTTTGTTGATTTACTGTTGTTTTCAAGATCAAAATAAGTTTCCCACCCTCCATTATTCATTTGTCAATGCTATAGTTCTAGTTGAGCTTGTGGTGAATATCAATCCCGAGATACATATAGGAGGAAACTTCCTCCAATTTTTTATTATCATAAACAAAATTATCAAAAGTGACCTTCTTGGACTTTATAATCATCACTTTTGTTTTATCAGTGTTCACAATCATACCCATGTTAGACCAGAAATCCTTGAAATTTCTCAATTTCTTATCAAGGTTAGAGAAACATCTTTCCATAAGAACAATACCATCAGCATAAAGGAGAAGGATAACAACAGAACCATCTAAGATCGTGCCGATGCAACCTGCTTTCTCTAAAAAACTTCTAGCTTATCGATGTATTGCTGAAAAGGGTAGGAAAGATGGGGAAGCCTGCTTAACTCCAATATTACAATTAATACATTTTGACCATCCCTTAGTGTTCTTGAATTTGGAAATGACAGTCTCATACAATATGATCGCGACAACTCTCAACTCGAGAGGAAATTTTAGCTCTTCTAACCTCCTCCAAGGGTTGTTTCTAGGAAGTGTATCGAAAGCTTTCCTAAAGTCCACAAAGCAGTAGAAAGGATTGGATTTATTATTACGACGCTCCTCTACAATGATCTTTAGCATAATGAGGTGGTCCGTAGTTGAGTGATGTCTTCTGAACCCCTCCTAACCTTTAGCCATAAAGATTTGCTAAGAGGAGGCTAATCATAATGGTCCAATAATTAAAGGAGTTATTTTTATTATCAATTTTAAAAATTGAAATAATAAGACTCTAAATTCAAGGGTGAGGGAAACCTTTCTTAATCGCTATGTAAATATATACAAATCAATTAATTTAATTCAAAACAACTAATTTAATTTAAATAAAATTTAAAAAAAAAAACATATTTTTTTATTTTTATTAAAATGTAAACCAATTATATTTTCTATAGACAATAATTTACAAAGATAAACATATAATTAAAAAAACAACATATTAGATGACTTAAAATAATATTATTAAAAACATAACAATACAATTCTTTATAAAAAAGTATTTCTAATGCACAACAAAATTCATGAGGCATCGTGAATTATGATAATGTATAAGGATAAACATATAATTAAAAGAAAATTTAATATAGTAGATGACTTTAAACATTAAAAGAATGCAATTAAAAACATAACAATACAATTCATGAGGCAATATGGGTTTTAAACAATATGTAGAGTATCAAATTTTAATAGAAAGTCTGACAAAGTTTCATGGATTCACCAAAGAACTCGTTCATTTGTAAATAACTTTAGTGGTAATTTTAAGTCACTTGGACATTATATTTAACAACGACTTTGTAGGCCACACTTTGACTCACGAATTCATTTATGATTGGAGTAAAAGAAATTCAAAATAAAAGGTAACTATGGAGTTCATACCGTGCAGAAGCGAATGGATTCAAAGAAAAAAATATGAATGGAGTCACAAAATTGTTTTATATAGAGAATATTTTTTATATTCTATTTAAAATTTTACTAAGGAATATTAAGTCACAAAATTGTTTTATATTGATAATATTTTTGACATTATATTTAAAATTTTATGAGATGAATTTAAATTCAATATTTCATTAGTTCTCCATAGTGCTTGAAGGTATGCAATAGTATTGTTACGTGTATGTCTAAATGTAGCAATAATTGTTGTTTTCCGTTAGTTGTTGTTTGATGTATATAGTTATGGTGTTTCCTGCAAAATAGGCACATTCTTCCATGTACGTACGATGACACCTAGCTCTCCCCTAGGAATAACATTCAACTCATGCATGGAAGAACCCAATTCATAGGGAAATTCCCTTGTACTTCTAGTTGTTAGTAAGTTTATTGTTGATGTATTAATGATGAGGAGTAATAGGTAATTGAATATTTTCATCTTTTAAGCTACATACATGAGTTGTTTATTAGTTATTTTTCATCTCTTCGACTATGTGAATTTTGATGTGAATCTATAAGTATTCTTATATAAAAGCTGGATACACATTCCCTCGGTCGGTGGTGGTGGCATCCGATCTGGCAGGTTCATGCCCTGCATAAAGCTTGAATCTTGATGTGGATACTTTTAAAGGGGAAAGTACTGACATGGGAAAAGCTTCCGGAACAGTTTTTACATGGTCCGGAAAGATGCACACTATGTAGAAGCACAGAGGAATCCTCAGAGCACCTATTCTGATTATGTCCCTTTTCAAAACTGGTTTGGAATGGTCTTGAGGATACCCTTGTTTTACCCCAGCCATGGGAAGAAGTATCCATTGAGGAGAACTTACATACCTGGTTTGTCACTCTGGCACTCCAGCCACTGAGATGCATACCTTTTTGGGTGGTTTGGTTTATCTGGATAGCTCGAAATTAATCTATTTTTGAGGGCAAAGACCTTCCTGCATATTATTTTGTTTCAAAGGTTTTATCCATCTACAGGTTATTCATTGATCAAAAGAAAATCAAATAGCCTAGGATCTTCAAACAGGTCAACTTATGCGAAAAGGATAACTACGGTTTCTTTGATGGTGCATGTGAGGAGGAGAAATGTGCCTTGGGAGGTACCCTGGTCATATCCAAACAGGTTTTTATTTATTTCGAAGCAAATGAGGGAAAAGGGACAAACAATTGTGCAAAAGGTTTAGCATTAAGAACCTTCATGCAAATATCACTTGAGGAAGGGGTGAAGAGAATGAATATTTATGGAGATTCAAAGCTATGGATTGACCACATGAGACAAGATCAGAATATAAGAAGCCTCACCTTAAACAACTTAGCAAAAAATCTTCTTTGGATGGGAACAACTTTCAGTAATATTGATTACAACCATGTTTTTAGGGAACAAAACGAGGAAGCAGATGCACTTTCAAAAGAAGGGATATTCATGGACGCTGGGGCATGCACAATGATAGTCAAGCGAGAAGGAATCATAACTCATTCACGAAAGACTGTTGACTTCTGGGGTGAAGGTTTTAAAAAAAAAAATCCTATCAAATTTTCCAATGTTTTTTCTTTTATGTTGATCTTTAGTACTTTTGAAAGTACAAATCTGTATAAATCTGTCAAGGAGGAATCCTTAATGAACTATAATAAAAAAATGTTGAACTACTGAGGAATGTATTATGTTTTCACTTTTTGAATACAAAGAATATGCTTTTTTCCATGGAAAAAAAAACCTTTAGAATAAAGTAATTTATTTTTTAGGTTATTTTGTTATATCTATTCTTTTAGTCATTATTGTTTTTAGACTAATTGATTTATACGTTGGTGTGCTTTATTGCTCAACTAGGGTTTTCGTTGGTTGATAGGTTTAAAAATGTATCATTTGGTATCAAAGAATCAAGTTAGTCCTTCTCTTTCTTTATAGTTTGTTTCCAAGCTTAGCATCTCGCTCAACAACCTTCTTTTTCACTTGTAGTGTGAAGAACCTACAATAATTAATTAATGAAAACACACGAAATAGTAGAAATAACAGAACTCAGAATCACTTTTATATTGATCGCAGGCCACTTCGAGGGGGAAACCTCCTTTGAGCAATCTCAATACAAGTAACTTCACAGTACCTTCATTGGTCTCAACACAAACTTATATACTAAGTCTAGGCGCCAATACCATGGGTCAATACCATGTGTCAATACAAACCATGGGCCAATACAAAATATGGATCAACAATTACTACGGGACGACTTACAAAGCATATGCATCCAAAAACAATAATACAAACTATGGATCAAAAAATACTACGGGACGACTTACAAAGCATATGCGTCCAACAACAATATACTAACAAAGTAAATAGAAGGGTTGACATGGGTTCCTAACATCCCCTCTCCCTTAGAAAAAGCTTTGTCCTCAAAGCTTTAGATGTGGAAATTGATGCAGAATCTGAAGGAGTGGTTCCCCTGTAGCATCCTTAGGTTACATTCTGGCCCACTGACGCCTTTTGAGTTTCAGGGAGGATTGCTTGGAAGGTTGTAGACGAAGAAGGACCATATCAGTTGCGTGAAAAGTGTGCTCAAAACAATGCTGATCGGCTTGTTGTTTCAGTCGAATTCTTGCCATGTGAAGATTGTCCTGCAGAATGAGAAGAATCTGATCGCGGTTTCGAAGAACTGAGTCAATTGCCTGAACTGGGGAGCTGCTGAGCATGTATGGAGGAAGAACTGGTGGTGCTTGTCCATAAACTGCTTCATATGGTGTCCTTCTAGATGTGGCATTGTACCACTGGAGCGCTTCTAGGAAATCCATAGAATTAGTTGTCCACATCTGTGTATGGATGGGAAAGGGTTCGAGCAGTCCCGAAAGGAGTGTCGTTTCACCCTTGTTGACTTGGAAAATATCACAATCAGCCACCATCTGTTGAATTGTCATTTTCAGTCCCTACCAAAAGAAGTTACATTGTTCCTGGTCATACATTTTGAGGAACCTAGAGTGCCCTGCTGATGAAGAAGCATGGAGTTCATAGAAGAGATAGCCCTATTGAATAGATTGCAACCAATTTGGAACAAGCAGAGAAATAACTATAAGAGAAACCGGGTCATCAAATGTGCGAGAAGGAGCATCTGTCACCATATTGTCCTTACCCTTCTTGTAAGTGATCGTATAGGAATAACCCATGAGTTGGATAACCCATTTCAGGTGTGTTGGAGAGGAGACCCATTGTTCCAGTAAATTTTCTAGACTCTGGAGACCAATCTTGATGCAGAAATAATTCCCTAATAGGTATGACTGCCACCTCTGTACTGCATGCAAAATAGCCATCATTTCCTCCTAAGATGTAGATGCAGCTAAATTCCTACCGGAAAGGTCTCCTGAAGGCAACAAGCCCACTGGTTCAGCAAGGACACCTGCATACCTATCCAAGGAAGTAGGGGGGACTGTTGATGGGTGCATATGAATGGAATGGATTTGAGTGATGACACCATGTGAATTCTTCTTAAGGATCTTTTCCAGTCGATGCAAACTGATGATGCGGAGAGACCCTTGTTGTAAGCCCTTAAATTTGTGTTGCTTCCCATTGACTGAAAACTGCATCCAAAGTTTAGCAAAATCCCATAAGATGGGGCCAAGTGTGCGTAACCATTGAACGCCCAAAACCACATCACATCCACCTAGGGACAAGGAAAACATGTTAGAGCGCAGGTTATAATCTTCCAGAGAGATACGCACATTGTGACACTTCCCCTTGCAAGGTAAGGTGCCCCCATTGGCAACCATGACTTCAACGTTGGAGCAAGGATGGACAAAACAATCAACATGTTTGGTGATCTGAGGGTCAATGAAGTTATGGGTGCTACCAGAATCAATGAGTATTGTAAGATGAAGCTTCTTGAAGTAACACCTGGCTGACATTGTTTGGGGGGTGGTGACACCGGATAAAGCATGGAAAGATATCTATGGTTGTTCATCCCGAGATGGGGGTTCAATAGGCTTCTCCTGCATGTCGACCTGATCATCCATTGTAGAGGCAGGCGAAGAATCCATATCCAAGAGATAGAGCTTTTGTTGAACACATCTATGTCCCCGAGTGAATTTCTCATCACAATTATAACAAAGCCCTTTTTCTCTACGTGCCTGCATCTCTGTTTCAGACAAATGCTTGATAGGAGTTGGTCGAGGAGCTGGCGGGATGGGAGGTCGTTGAGAAGCCATATTTCAGAAGGGAACAAAAGTAGGTTTGGAGCGATGTTGGGCTGCAATCTTGTCTTCTGCCAACTTAGCCAACCCTAGGACTTCCATCATTATGTTGGGACAGAACATTTTAACCTCTGATCGGATTTCATCCTTAAGACCACTAATAAAACAACTATTGTAGAATTCATCATACAATCCTTCTGTGTGATTGGCTAGTTTCTCAAATTCTGTCTGATACTCTCTCACGGTGCCACTTTGATGAAGTTTAGTGAGTGCTCCGGTGAAGTCATCAAAAGCACTAGGACCAAATCGTTGCAAAAGGAGTTGGCAAAAATCTGTCCATTTTGGCTCGTCATGAGCCTTGATGTACCAACGGTACCATTGAAGGGCTTCCTGTTCCAAATGGAAGGATGCAAGTGGAAATTTTTGGACATCAAAAGTATTATGCATACTGAAATATTGTTCTACATGATAGATCCATCCAGTTGGATCAGTACCATTAAAGCAAGGAAATTCAAGCTTCTGACCATGCAAAATTGTTGGAAGAAGAGAACCCATTGGATGCCGAAGATTCATGCTGTCAGTTATTGTTCATGGCTGAATGCTGAAGATGGAGGTTGAGAAATTTTTCATCCAGATCTTGGAGTTTGGTTTGGATGGCTGCAAGTGCTTCCTCCATGGTTGTTGCTCCTACGCGGGTGACAACCATAACCAGGAGTTTTTTTTTTTGGGGGGGGGGGGAATGGATGGAAAAACACAAACAAAAGCTTATTTAGTAAATGGAAATTTTGATTTGGGAAAAACTCGGAGGGGTAATTGGGGTTTGAGTAGGTTTTGGACACTTTTTGATGGATAGGGAAGCAAAAAATGGGGATTTCAGGAGCGGGGTGAAAGAATGAGAAAATTTGGCAGAGAGGGACAAAGAAGCAGAATTAGGAAAGGAACTCGGTGGTAAAATTTGAAGGTGATTGGGTGAAATCCGAAGAAGTTATGGAAAACCCTAAAAATAGACACGTGGGATTTCGGGCTTTGGGAAGTGGAATTTGGGATAGGGTCCTCAACAAGGAAATATGCAGAATGGGATTACCGGGGTGTCAGGGAAGTTTCAAGGGAAATGGAGTGATCTGAAACAGAGGGATCTACAACGGCAAAGAAGGGATCTGAAATAGATAGATCTGCAACGATGCGGAAGTGATCGGAAACAAAGGGATCTAAAGCAACGTCGATTGGATCTGAAATAGATCTGAAACGGCTGGATCTGGAATGGCTTTCAGAATGGATCTGAAACGGCGTGACAGTGATCGACAACAGTTTCGCTGAAAATAGATATGGACCCCAGGTATGTATGACTTCCTAACAATTCAGGGGTTTCACTCAGCCACCAATGCCATCTGACGGCTTGCGTATTAGGGCAGTACCCCTCACTCCACAGCTCAGGTAAAACTGATAACCGCTTTGCCACAAACGACAACTCTTGGTTTACCTCACGGGTGGGAACTAGTCAATCAGGTAGGGGTCATTGCCCTTTTCACTGGCAGGTCCTATCAATGGGCCAACTACTTTGGTGTTCCTGTGGTACTCCTCACAATGAGTTTTAGGGATTATGCCCAAGTACTTCCCACAGTTAAGCGAATAGGGATTATTCCCAGATCCGAAGTTGCAACAGATGCGAAAAAAAAAATTTGGCAGAAATTTCACCCAGTGAGCCCAAGAAAGTGCTCTAATACCAGATGTGAAGAACTTGCAATAATTAATTAATGAAAACACACGAAATAGCAGAAATAACAGAACTCATAATCACTTTTATATTGATCGCCACCCACTTCGAGGAGGCAACCTCCTTTGAGCAAGCTCAATACAAATAACTTCATGGTACCTTCATTAGTCTCAACAGAAACTTATATACTAAGTCTAGGTGCCAATACCATGGTTCAATACCATGTGTCAATACAAACCATGGGCCAATACAAAATATGGATCAACAATTACTACGGGATGACTTACAAAGCATATGCGTCCAACAACAATAATGCAAACTATGGATTAACAAATACTACGGGACGACTTACAAAGCATATGCATCCAACAACAATATACTAACAAAGTAAATAGAAGGGTTGACATGGGTTCCTAACATGTAGATATTCAAATTTGGTTTCTTTGGAGTGTGTCCTCCCACCCAATTCTATATTGGCACCTACTCTCATCAATGAATTTGGTTCTAAAATGAAGCGGAAGTCTTGCTTTAGAAATAAGTCATTGGTAGATATGGTTATTTGAGAACAACCCTTTCACCCAAATCTCCCTTGACCCTTGATTCTAATTTTTTTTTCATACTTTAGTCCTAAATTGAAGTGGAAGCATTTCTCTAACAAAGATATCCAGTGTTACCATTTCACACATCAAACCCTTTTTTGAATACAACTCTCCATTGGTGGTCTTTGTTGGCATATTTTGCAACAAAAAAATGTATTCAAGCTTCAATTCCCTCCCTAGTGAGTTTACAAACAACTACAAGCTCTTTTGGATTCATGTCATCTATCTATGTAATATTCACTTCCCTTCATGACCCTTTCACTCTTAGATGTACTCTCCCTCTGGGACATTCTCCACCCATTCATTTCCATAGCACCTTAGATCCTCTCAAACCATCTATATTCTTTCTCTTATATCCCAAATTCAAGATCCCATTAAAAAAACCCTCATTAACGATAGCTTTGATTATCACTTCACTATATGAATGCCTCCACTAACACACAATCACTAATTAATAGTCTACAGTCTACCAATTTCATCTTCTTCCCCACTATCATTCTAGACATAATTCCACCTCCCTCTAACCAAGTAAACACCCTTCTTAACAAATATTGGTCCCATCCTCACCCTTCCATTACTCAGGTCACTCTACATACCTTGACTATAGAAGTGAGTACAAATAACTTGACCTCCTCCTTCTCACCTCTACATTTCATTATCACCTCTATTATACATCCCTCTAAATAAACCTCCATTAATCACTCCACTTTTACATATGGCATGTACCAGCTCTTGCCTCCAATTTTTGAACTTTACCCTATTCATATACCCTTCCCTATGAGCCACACTAGTTGTCCCACTCCAAAATCACCAAAGCCCCTAGTTTCCAAGCTCACGATACACCACATTACCAATTTCCTTTACGCATTCCCCTTCTCTACCTATCTAACTAGCACCCAATATAGTCCTTTAAATGTTATGCACAATTAATCCAACCCTAAATATTCCAAAATAACAATAAAACCTTGGCAAGCATCGTTACACAATGGTCCAACAATATTAAAAGGGACACCACAACATTTTTTTTTTAAATACATTCTCTGAGCATACTTTATCAAAGCTTGTAACCATGAAAGCACATACATAAGGGTTTTCCTCCTTGAAATAGAATGGGTGCAACAAATGAATCCTTCACCTATTAGTGAGCCCTAGTTTTGTTATGAGTATAGAAAGGATTTTCACTACCAATATCCAATACCAATCTTCCACTCGATGTCCCTTTCTTTCGATTGAATAGAAGTCAGATAACTGATGGTGATCATTTTAGTTCTAATGTTGGCTATTAAGGTTGGTTCTTTTTACATATTGAGCTGTTGTTGATGCCTGGAAAATCCTAGCATCGACAGTAGGGATTCTCCCCAATGGATAATCCCAACTAGATAATTCATTGTTTGGAATAGGGAATCCATCCAGATAACGGTCCGACTACCATGGATATGTTTGTTGAAATTTACTGGTTCCAACCCAGTCCACCGTTTATATTTTGCTTAATTATGAATAGTGAATATGCCATAAGTTAACCGTTGCAAAACCTATAATTGATAGGAAGAAGCCTCACAAGTGATGCATAGGTTCTTACCTCCCATCTTATCACTTCGACCTTATCAATCAGCTAACCCTATTCTAAATTAACTAATCTATCCTTGCAAGGAGTGAAAATTAATGAGAGTAATATATGAAAATGCTTATACAAATCCAACATATATCCATTAAGATAAAGTATTTACATTCACAGCAAAAAAGATACAACGATAGCTTTGTTAACATTTATATCCACTTATTACACTAGTATAACACAAACATTTGCATAGACAAGTAAAATAATTCATCACTACCGAAATAATTCAATGAAGTTAGAAATATCTCACATCATGATTATGAACACAGGAAGAAATAATTCCAATTTTTCATTCAACACATTCCACACAAATATCCATGCAAGATTTACTCAACAAATAGGTCTTGATCATTATATATTAGCAGAAAAGTAGTTCTCTTACAAAATGCCTTGAGCACCTATTTCACCAGAAAAAGCCACCATTCTCATGCCTCTTCCCCCTATTTAAATTACAATATAATTAGTCTTCATATAACTAATCATTTCACCTACCCTGACTCTTGGGATGCCCAAAATTTTGTCTCTTGTGTTTGCACAAATAAAATAGATAATTATTTACAAAACATATTATTTAGATGGTGGGGCCTCTAAATTGGAAATATAACTATCCCACACTTCAGTTTCATGAAATATTATATCACCTTGTAAAGGTTCTAATAACTTTAAAGAAACCTCATGAGTGGACAACTCTTTTCCCACACTTATTATTCCCCTAGTAGTTGCTCTATAATTTTCTTCCAAAAGATAAGCATTCATAGATGCTTGTCCTATATGTTGTTTGAGATCTTCTTCATTCAGTACGTCCAGCTTCCTTATGTGCTCTAGGTCTTCCTTCAGGCTATCTTTCAATTTTGCTATGCGTTGGTCTTGTATGGGTAACTCATACATATCCTAGGCAATTGGTAGATGGCATCTCTCATGCACTTGAAAAATATCCTTGTAGATTCCTTCACACTTTGTGATAGATTTTGGTACTTCTGCTTGTATCCTTCTGGATGCTTTTCTGCAAGTATCCAAAAGAGCTATATCTAGCTTGAGCTCTGCATCTGATTTGTTTGGAAAATGATTTGGAACATATCGATGTTCTCTTTTCCAGGTGATCGACCTTTTTATTTTGGGAAACGCATTGTTCAATTTCTGTCTTACGGAAAAGGCGCTTGCAAAAATTTACCTCATCCTGTCTATCATCGTCCGCATTTTATAAATTGCTCCAACCAACAATTCCTACAAAATTAATGGTCGATATGTACTTATATGTAATATCCCAATTTTGACCCTATTGCATTAAAATTGTAAATGATGTAAATATCGTTATTTAATCATGGTGAGGAGCTCAAGGCTAAGGCCCCACCATCGATTTAGCGTTTTATGTATCGACAATTAAAAATAGATGCCTATGGTTCTTGTGCTGGACATGCACAATGTAAATTAAGACATCATGTAAATATGAATTTTAATGAAATACCCACAACTAGCTATGTAATGCAACAAAAAGATGGGGGCATGATTTTTATAAGGAATAGGGAGGGAAATTATTCAAACCCTTGAGCCAATAGTGTTAAGCCAAATTTCATGAGAAAACCCAAAAACCACCAACTACCCATTTTGACTTATGCACCCAATCATTTAATTCTTCCAAGAGTTCGTTGAGGCAGTTAATGCCTTGGGAATGATGAAGTATGGCATCCAATTTCATGCATGGGAAATCCATCAACCTAGGAAATCGTATTTTTGCTTCTTGGGCAAGAAAACACCCACGAAATGGTGCCCAAAGCCATCTTTCACCCAGGGACTTTGCTCTCTCACGTAGTCTGAGCTAGCTGGGGCTTTCTCCTTCACATTTTCCATCTTTTTCCTGCATTTTCCATGGCTTGGAACTAGTTTTTGTATTGCACAGTGGCTGGGAGGAAGGGAGTCACGATTTTGGGGTTTATGGAGGCCATTTTTGTCCCTTGAATGCCCATAAATGTTTTATGGATATGATTTTGCTCTCCCGGGGTTGTTTCCCCATCCTCTCTTTTCATTTTTGATTTCCCACATTTTTCTAAAGCTAATGGAAACCCCATTTTGGGCATCCCACTGTAAAAACGCTTGTCCACATGTCTAGCACTTGTGATCTTGCTATTTTTTGCATCCCTGTTTTGGTTTGAAATTGTGAGCAAGAAATTACGGCTGGAAGTGGACCATAATTGGCTTGATAAACCTAGTGAGGGGAGTAACCTATTCGAAAGATCAAAAGGGCTGGCTACTCTTCTATGCACACCGTGAACAACACTAGAATGGAAGGTATGACCTGAGGGAATGTGTATTAGTGAAGGGAATACTTCCTTGTGTGGGGTGTGTAGGCATTGTGGGTGCCAAGCTAGATAGATCTTGTAGAGGTATCCTTGGATCTGTGTTTGAGCTCACTAGCTTAGGAATTCATTCCCTACCCTTTTCCTTAGTAGCCTGATAAACCCAACTGTGGATTGGCTTGGCTGATTTTGGTGTATTTTGGCTATGTGTGAGTCTGTTGTTCCCTTTTTCCTTGTAGAAATCATGCCCATCTCGGGGGTGGCAACCGTGCTAAGAGATTGATGAGCACAATTGGCCTATGGTTGGGTGGAATGTTGCAGCGGCATAGCTAGTTGCTCGGGACTACTCTGTTTTAAGATAAGTACTCTCTTGTGTTAAATTCTGCAATGTATTTATTTAATGACTGTCATGAAAAAGTTGAATGTATGTTAGATATGTAGATGATTTTAATTCCGTTGTGTTTAATTACTATATGTATATGTATATGTGTTTTATTATAAATGTGTTTTACTTAATGGATATGGGGCTAGATGCCCAGTTTTAGTGCCATGTTCTCTCCCTGGCTCGGTCTGATGGGAGGGGACTTGACATTATATCTTGCAAGCATGCTCATAGAAAGGGGTCAAGTCTTGTTTTTGTTTTTGAGCCACTTGGACTTGATCCATAAGGGAGTCTTTCTCGCTTATCAATCCATCAATCTGAACTTGTAAAAATTCCTTTTCAATTATAATTTCATTTACATGTGCTTGTAATGACTCCTTTTCATTGATTAACAATTCAATATGTTGGTTTGATTTCACTTCATTTTCTTCCAACTCATTAACGTGAGAGTAGAAGTCACTTCACTTGCATTCCATAATTACAAGTTGCACATTCAAAGCATCATTTTCATTCTCCAAGTTCTGAGAATCCAACAGTAATTTATTCTTTTCAGATTCTATTGCATCCTGTTTCTTTTTCAACTAAATTCCTTCTCCTCTTGCTTTCACTAGTTTATCTTTCAGCTTCAACATTTTTTCATTGCTTCGTTCTAAGTCATTCATTAATTTATACACATTGTCAGTGTTTTCCTGAGCAGCTGGTATGTTTACTGGCGCAGTGAATTTGAGATCCTTATGAGTACCTTCCACTAAGGTACTTTCCTGAATGGCTACCACATCTGGTTGTGTTCCCATTTTCAACCTTTTCTTCGTTCTTCTCACGATAGTCTTCTGCTTGGGATCAAAAACTATAGTATCCATCTTTGTTACTGAATGCTTCTTTGAAGGAGTAAAAGGGGTGAGCCCGAGCTCAACGAATGGAAGATGGCCTCCCGCAAGCGGAATTTGGGAGATGTTGGGTAGATCTATGTCCATGTCTTGAAGACTATGATATTCTTCATGGACACTTTCATCTTCCACAACTTTCTTGAATTTGGCTTCCTCCTCCCCATGTCTCTCTAACTTTGTTTCTTTCTCTACCGCTTCTTGTTGGGCATTTTGTTGCTCTGCTTCTTTAGCCATGTCTTTGGTTTGGCTAGCACCTGCTCCATCTCTACGACCAAATATTTTATTCAAATCAGTCATGTTATTTGCACTTTGGTACACCTCTTCATCTCTTAAGAAGTGATATGTACCCTCGAAATGGATCTTACACGGTGCATAGTGTTGGGAATCCTTTTGCAATTTGTCATTTCTAGTAAAAATATTCTCTCCAAAATGAAAAGGTTCCAATTCTTTTATGAATGCTTCTTCTCCTTTCAACTTAGGGAACTTGTATGCTCCAATGAAAAATAGAAGTGGTAGATAGGAATCCATCTTGTGCTCATTCAGAAAATGCCCCGCCCTGTTGATAAAAACTTGTGTTACGGCCTCTTTGTGTACCTCATAGTCTGTGGCATATCTTGGCAGCAGAGATGGGGGTTTGGTTTCTCCGTACATACGGATATAGGTGCCTTAAGGAGTAAAGTAATAATACGTGTATTCATTTATCACTTCCATTGAATTGTCAGACAAGCAATTGGGCTCTACATTAAGGATTAACAAGTATAGGGGAATTCTAAACTCTTCACATATAATCTTGTAGAAGCTCACATATTTATGAGCCCACATTATTTGGTAGGCCACATAAACAGGGGTCTTATCTGGGACCCAATAGCATCCGAACTTGTGAAAAGGGTGCCTTATTAGGATACAATCAATGAAATAGGAGGGCATAAAGAATTCTACTTTTTTCTGCGTCATTCCTCCTTGGGATGTTGCTATAGCTGATGCCATACTTTTTGAGATGAAATCCGCCCAATTGAAGACGGTTCCATGTGAGGAAAAATGATACATGAGAGGGACCCAACTAGGCTTGTAGATATTCACATTTTCTCTTCTAAATATTCTACTTAGCATTAATGCTACAATTCTGAACGGTGTTTTCATATTTTGTGTGTGGTTCTCCCCTCTTTCCCTTTTCCTTAACTCCTTTCCCGAAACTAGCATTTTATTAGCATACTCGGAATGATCTATGCCCAATCCCTTGATCCAATCGTCCTTCATCATAACTTTAGGAGGTGCTAGCTTATATGTTGCACTGATGTGGGATGGTTGAAATGATGCTAATCCTCCTCCATTTGCACTAGTTATAATTCTTGACCCTACATCCACGTGGGGTAAAATCCACCAGATTACTTCCGAATACGGAAAAATTTATGGGTAGGTGGTAGCCTTGTGGAGACCCGACTTTCTGATATTTTGGTACACCATCATTTCTTCAACAGATACATCTAGTACATCTAGGTCTTGGATGAGGTGGTATAGTTCACCCCATTTATACTCAGGAATGATCCCCGTTACTGCTCTGGTATCCTCATCTAGGGTTTCAATCGTGGTCTCTGGGACAACCTCAATATCCGAATCTGATTCTGCTACTTTGGTCTTATGCTTAGAACTTCTTATTTGCATTTATGAGTCCTGAGATGAAAAGAAATTTAATGTACATAAATCAAATGTTGATGCAATATCTTAAAGAAAAATATGATAATGAGCATAATATTCTGAAAATGATCTGCAGATGTATGATTTGGAATTATTATTTACAAAAGAACTAAAACATGAAATTCATATTTCCATAATGTCAAGTGTATTTGGTCTTGAATGGCTGTCTTGATGATTCCCTAATGCATTGTTAGATGAGTTTATTCATTCTTCTATTAGCAAGTCTATTAACCGAATCCTTAGTCAGAAACTTAAATTTTTATCTCACTTAGTGCCATATGCGTGAATTATTAGGACTGGAATGCAACTACTATCTTATTCTCGACACCACATTGTCCAAATAATTGTTCTTATCTCCCAAATCCTCTTGTGCCACACTAATTATCAATTTAAGCACTATTTTCCACTATTTTAAGCAGAACATTTGATCTACCAAAACCACAAGCATCCATTCCTCAAGGCTTATATATATATTTGCTTATTAAGTTATTTTAGACAGAGCATCAGGGCATAAAGTGATGTGACTCATTGATCTACATTATCCTGTTCATCATTGTAAGCATCTTCTTCCTACTAAATGTATGAGGCAATCGAGTAAGTCGTGGCCATGTTGGAAGAGTAAACATAATTAATCAATGTAAATAGGTTTTGGAACAAGTCGCATGATTATAAGAATATTGTTGCAAGGCACGCACAGATAACAAATGGAAGATTACACCCTTAAACAAAAGATCACTCGTCTGACTATAAGCATGCCCAAAACCTTAGGGAATAAGAGAAAAACCCTATTCAATGTAAGCGGATCAAGCATCCAAGTACTGATGTTGGCTCATCTAGGTAAAATACCATTAACTGGTCCAAACACCTAAGGCAATAACATGGGAGTCAATCCAGCTCGCATGACACCAATACAGTATTTACTAAAATGATCGCTAGCCTAAGTTATGGTGTTGGTCTCTAGGAAAAGCCTCTCATTCCAAGTGCATGTAGGGTTGGTTCCTCACTAGCATAATTTGATGAAACAACGGAGAAACCCTATTTAACACTCATTGATAGGCAACGATCAATTGGCACTGGTTGAAGGGAGCAAAGGAAGCATGAGCGCCAATCGAACCGCAACCACCCAACGTAACTGAGGGAAATGATGCTGACAGGTAGCTCACAGATCATAAAATCCGGCTGGATCATATGCTCATGGAACCACTTCTGATTCAAGGGAAATGAGTTTTGAGTAAACTGGGGAAACCAAATATGGATCCATATCAGTGCAACACAATTCAACACATCATATATACATATAGCATAACTCAAAGCGATGAACCTGAAAATTCCTTATGAACCCTAGGGTTTCTAGGCTATGGCAATGAGAGCACACTGTTACTCTATGAAAAACCAAACCCTAGGTTGGCGGAAAACACAATGGAAGGTCTGGCTTTATACACTTATTCAAATTAAATGCTAATGAAGAGGTAAAATAATTGGCAAAACCTAATAAAAAATGGAGAAAACACCGTTTGGGCAGAAAACGACCTACCTAGCAATGCACAAGTGGTCCAAATAGGATTTCCAATGGATTTACACGTTCATTCCTTTCTCCCGGTGAGTGCTCCAAAACATCGTTACGAACAATATGGCGAGCAAGAAATTGAAACCTTTATATATATACCAAATGTAACCCTAGAAATAATTGTGTCTTGACACACGTGCGAACGGGCCCACTTTACTCGTTTCCACATGTTTTCTCATTTTGTGCCGAAGCTATTCGGATCAAAAGTTTCAGAGCACTTTACCATTCGACAGCGAAATGTTTTGGTGCACTTTCATCTTTTCCACTGATCTAGTTTCGGTTCAGTTTTTGTTTGGCACCAATTTTGTTTCGGTGTGATTTCAATTCTATGCCGAAACTGTTCGGGAAAGAAACACTTTTTTTTTTACGTCGATTCTACTTCGGATAATATTTTAATTTGCCACCGATCAACCTTTTTTTGGGTGAAATTTGTTTGGGCACTGATTACAGTTTCGGGTCATTTTGTATTTGGCACCGAGCCTTCTTATCATCATCGAATTAATGTGTCGAAACGTTTCGCAATAAAACATGGTTTTGCTTCGACCGTTTCGGCATAAAAAATATTTTCGCTTTGATTTAGCCTGTTGCTTTTCCTTTTCGGCACAAGTTTCCATTTTCGATCGATCAATTCCAAGATCGACTACAAAGATGGTTTCGGCATAAAATAAAATTATGCTCAAAAACAGGTTTTCTTCCTCAAGAGTTGCAAAAAACCATAATACTTGCTGACCATTTCAGTGTAGAACTTATAACTCCTCCAACCGTTTCGGCGCAACGTTGGATTGTGCTTCGACTGTTTCAACAGAAAATTTGAAACTGCCTCGATCTAGAAAATGATTTTTTTTCTTTTGATTTCAAAAAATTCTAAGTGTCAAACAAAAAGTAAGCAAATAAAATAAACCAACACTCTAAGTAATTTCAAAAAGAAGGAGGGGCCCTACAAATTTACAAAATTTTGGGGATCAGTTTGCAGCTGCAACAATTGGAGAATGGCTAGTGAACACAAATCTCTGAACAAAACTCTTATTGAGGATCACAATTACTTGTTTTTCATTAATTCTAATTGTAAAAAGTATGCCTTTAACATTTCTTTTGAGGATTTTAAAAGTCTAAACTTTTAGGCAGGGAGAGAAGCTTCTTGAATCATATTGATCATTTGTTTAAGAAGTAGGGTAACCGAGATCATATTTCTCGACTACTCTTCTGGGCCATAATATGGAGTTCATTTTTAGTCTCCACGGGATCATAACAATATCAAACATATGTGTTTGTGTGTTCTTTATTCTTATGCAACTAACATTTCTTTGGATGCTTTCTTTTGACGAGTTTTTTTGTCCGAGTCCTTCTTAAATAGCCTTCTTCAGTCTTCAAACATTTGACGTGGTTTCTTCCATCCATGATTTCCTTTTTTGTGAGTGATGAATTTTTCTTTGTTTGTCATACTCATGGATGGAGAAGAACCTTTTGGATCACCATCAGACAAATCTTCTTGATTGGATGTATTTTAATTTTTTCAAAACCATTTCTTTAATGGATATGAAACTTTTCAGAGATTTTGACTCTTCCTTATAATCCTTTTGGTTGTAATTTCTCATAGCATAGGATCATTTTAATTGCCACACCTGCAAGACTTGCTTCCTTTCCATGGGTCAGTTATAGTAGGCCACCTGAGAAGGTTATTTATGTGTAAGTGAGTGGAGACTCAAGATAATAATTTAGAATTCATAGATCCTGGTTATTTCACAATAAAAATAAAAATACTTTTTATATGTTTATTATTATCTATGATTTAGTTACTACTTACCACATATAAATTTATATATTATTTATAATTATTTATTTCAAATTTGAAAAAAAAAACATAAAAAAATCAAACCTTGAAATTATATTTATCTCTTCCTGCAATCTTAAAAAAAACTTATTTTTAAATAATAAACAATAAAAAAAATCACTAGTTTATTTACGTTTTAATCTCACCCAATCTCTAAATGTTTCCTTACAATTAAAAAAACCAACTTTATTTTATACCTAGTCTTTAGAATTCATTTGGATCAATATAATTTAATAATTTTCAATCATAATCTTATAAATGAAATTGTGGAACCTACTCGATTCAACACATAAACACTTCACACACTATTGATATTAGATCAAACTTGGTACAAATATATAGTGATCTCTAAGTTGTTATGAGATCTAACCTATTCTATCTTTAGAGAGAGAGGTTGAGAGAATCTCTCAACAATCTCCAACAAACCAACAAACCCACAACAAAGTGCTAATTAATCATTAATTCTAACACCCTCCCATAATGATTACATTACAAATAACAATACTTTTTTTTTTAATTCTTTGTCTGGTTTGGTATTAATCAACACTTCTACCCACTCTGAAATCTCCTGGACTACGTATTTCTCAACCATCTTCTTTGAGCTACCATTTGATCCATTTAAAGTAAAATTGATCCTGACCATCGATGATGTATTTGCAGGATTGACGATTCTTGACTACCCCCAAAAACAGTCATGATATTGAATCACTCTATGAACATACTTCCATCTAACAACTAGGCAGCGAACTACGTATTTGTCAGTTATCTAGGAAATTTGTTTGGATACTGAATGTATTCAGTAATCAATATTACAAAGTGACATTTTCCACATACCTTTAATGTTCTTGATGTTATGTAAAGTTGCATTTTCTCCTATCCCCCAATGGTTTAACCAAGCAATTTTATCTTTATGCAAACCCCTCTTGAGCCACGGGTGGTCTTGACTGGACTTAAAAGCAATTTTAGGGATTCTATGTTCTCCCATGCCATTTATCTTGTACATGTACATAAGTGTCTTATCATAGTGATGGGTTGGTGCAAGCTAATGCTGGCCACTCATGACGCGTTAGTCGCAATGGACTCCTGGAAAAACATAAATCTGAATGTCAAAAAGCAATATTAGAGCTAGCTACACAACTTTTTGGAATATGGCGCAAGAAGATGAAACGTAGACAATTGGATTACCTTCTGGAATATATAAATATTATTTATGTAAATTAAGTATACCTACCAAAAAATGGGGTTCTCCTAAGGTTGGTATGTTATTTTTTTAAGAAAACATAATGAATATGTTTGCGTTAGTTCCCTGGTTCGGTATGCAAATGGTGGAATTTTGTGAAAAAAATTATATACAGTCGTAGATAACAGGCCGTTCTAGTGTAGTGCTATTTTTTCATATTTATTTATTATAATTTTATTTTATTTTAATTAAGGAAGTCAGCCAAGCCCTAGAATGACTAGGCCGAGCATTAGTCCACAACATCATGGTCTTAACATAATCAATGAACCTTTTTTTTTTAGGATGTAGCTCTTTGTGTGTACTTATGTGGGTTCTTTTCCATTTTCAAAATAGGTGAGCCAATCAAAAGTTATAGATGAAAGAAATAACCTACTTTTGTGTAAGATTGACATTAGTGCAATTGAAATTAATTAAAAACTAGAAACAAATAATAGATTTAATAAAAAATTACATATTCGGAATCTACACACATAGTTCTACAAGTGTGTGCAATTTCATTCGCAGTGGACTAGTATAGCATATGCAAAATAATGCTCGAAATAGAAGAATTTATACAATAAGATGTATTTTGTTATAACACAGTCCCCCACTTGGTTTGGCAACCTGAACCTCAAACCATAGTGACCAAGTCATCCACCACGTTGGTGGGAAAGGAATTACCCGCCAAAAGTTAAAAATTTAAATGGTGCGTGCGCGTTATTTTAAATGCACGTATACATAAATAGCGCGTACGCCCTAATAGCGCGTACGCACTAATAGTGTGTATGTGCTATGTAGTGCGTATGCGCTATTTAGTGTGTACGTGCTATTTAGTAAAATCAGACCAAACCATAGCTCAAGCACATATGCATCCATACAAAAATCCTATCGAATGGATGAAAACATAGGCATAAGAGTGATTGTAGTGTATGCATTTATTAGTATTCACATACACCTACCTACTTAGAGGTACTAGGGTGCTTCCTACTTCCATTTCCTTGATATACATGACCTATCCATTATTAGCATTGATATTTTTCTCTCTTCATACAAAGATTGTTATGTGCTAGATAAATATCTATTGAATCAATTTACCTTACCCTATATGCATGAATTCCTTGTGATGTCTAGTGCTTAAGTAGGGTTTGATATTGCCTCATCTTCAATATTATAACTTTAATCATTAATTTGAATCTACTAGACCCTTTGGGGAACCCTCCTACTTACTAGGTTTTGTCTTGGGATCCAACCCTCTGATTTGGCCCATAGTTAGTTGGAGTGCTTAATTTTGGTTCATCAACAACATAACTCTAGGAATAATTAAAAGGGGTCACTCTAGGTCAAACCTTGATTCCCCCTTCTTGATGATGATGATAATGACGATGATTATGATGTTGATGATGATGATGATGACCAAGATGATGATGAGGAGGAGGAGGAGGAGGAGGATGAGGAAGTGGGTGATAACGATGATGATGATGATGGAGATGATGATGGTGACTAAGATGATGATGAGGAGGAGGATGATAATGATGAGGATGAGGATGAGGATGCTAATGATGACGAAGAAGATTATGATCATGATCATGATTATGATGATGATGTTGATGATGATGATGATGATCATATTCGTCATCATCAACATCATCATCTTAATCTTCGTACTCATCTTCATCATCATCCATCATCTTCATCGTCATCATCAACATCATCATCTTAATCTTTGTACTCATCTTCATCATCATCATCATCATCATTATCAATGACGATGATGAAGATGATGATGATGATGATGATGATGATGTTGATGATGAAGATGATGACAAAGATGTTGATGATGATGATGATGATGAAGAGGATGATGATGATGAGGATGTTGATGATGATGATGACAAATATGATGATGACGATGAAGATGATGATGATGATGGTGACGACGATGATGAGGATGACGATGATGTTGATGATGATGAGGAGGAGGAGGAGGAGGAGGAGGAAGAGGGTGGTGATGATGATGACAACGACGACGACGATGATGATGATGATGATGATTTTGATGATGATGATGATGATGATGATGATGATGATGAAGAAGAGGGTCATGACGATGATGAGGATGATGAGGATGATGACGATGATGATGAATCATGTTGATGATGACGAATATGATGATGATGATGAAGATGATGATGATGATGTTGATGATGAAGATGATGACCAAGATGATGATGATGATGATGATGATGATGATGATGATGATGAGGAAGAGGGTGATGACGATGACGATGATGATGGATATGATGAGGAGGAGGAGTAGGAGGAGGAAGTGGGTGATAATGATGATGATGATGAAGAGGATGTTGACGATGATGAGGATGATGATGATGAGGATGATGATGTTGATGTTGATGATGATGGAGATGATTATTATGATGATGAGGAGGAGGAGGAGGAGGAGGATCATATTTTCCATCATCATCTTCATCTTCGTACTCATCTTCGTCATCATCCACCATATTCATAATCATCATCATCATCATCTTCGTCATCATCATCATTCTCAATGATGATGATGAAGAAGATGATGATGATGATGAACATGATGATGATGATGTTGATGATGATGATGACGATGATGATGATGTTGATGATGAAGATGATGACCAAGATGATGATGATGAGGATGAGGATGATGATGAGGAAGTGGGTGATAAAGATGATGATGATTATGGATATGATGATGATGATGATGATGATGATGATGATGAGGATGAGGATGATGATGATGATGCTAATGATGACGAAGATGATTATGATGATGATGATGAGGATAATGATCATCATCATAGTCGTCATCATCAGCATCATCATCTTCATCTTCGTACTCATCTTCATCATCATCCATCATCATCATCATCATCATCATCTTCGTCATCATCATCATTATCAATGATGATAATGAAGAAGATGATGATGATGATGATGATGATGTTGAGGATGATGATGACGATAATGATGATGTTGATGATGATGTTGATGATGATGATGATGTTGATGATGAATATGATGACCAAGATGATGATGAAGATGATGACCAAGATGATGATGATGATGAGGATGAGGATGATGATGAGGAAGTGGGTGATAACAATGATGATGATGATGGAGATGATGATGATGACTATGACGATGGTGATGATGACTATGACGATGGTGATGAGGATGATGATGACGAAGATGATTATGATGATGAGGAGGAGGAGGAGGAGGAGGAGGATGATGATCATATTCGTCATCATCAACATCGTCATCTTCATCTTCATACTCATATTCATCATCATCCATCATCTTCATCATCGTCATCATCATCTTCTATGTTCTCCCATGCCATTTATCTTGTACATGTACATAAGTGTCTTATCATAGTGATGGGATGGTGCAAGCTAATGCTGGCCACTCATGACACGTTAGTTGCAATGGACTCCTGGAAAAACAGAAATCTGAACGTCAAAAAGCAATATTAGAGCTAGCTACACAACTTTTTGGAATATGGCGCAAGAAGATGAAACATAGACAATCGGATTACCTTCCGGAATATATAAATATTATTTATGGAAATTATGAAGAAGAAGATGTTGAAGAAGATGATGATGATGAGGATGATGATGAGGATGATGATGACGACGAATATGATGTTGATGACGAATATGATGTTGATGATGAAGATGATGATGATGATGATGATAGTGATGATGGTGACGACAATTACAATGATGATGATGACGATGATGAGGAGGAGGAGGAGGAGGATGACGATATTAGTCATGATGATCATCATCATCATCATCTTGTTTAAGTCATGCAATGTAGCCTAATCATGGTATATGTATCCCTCTACATTTGCTAGAGATACCCCACAAGGGTTATGTGTGGTGGTTTGAAGATGCATTCAACATTGTATGCTAAGAAGCTTCTTGATTTGTAGGTGTTGTTCATGGTGCTTGAGACTGAGAAGCTTCATTTAAGGCATGAGAAGCTTCTTGTTGTCCATATACCTTGGTCAGACCTCAAGACCCATTTTTGGTTCACAAATAACCTCGTCATCGCACACATAACACACTTGAAGTTGAGTAATACCCTATAGATTTCATATGTGGTGGTCCAGAGACTCATTCATGGTGTTTGTTCCTAAGAAGCAAGAGTTAGTGTTGGAGGCTCTTGCTTCCCTCCACCAGCCATGGTTAAGGAGCCAAGATAAATCCTTGATTCCCAAGACATTATAATGGTAGAAATATTCAATTCATATGCAAAAGAATCCTTGTAGAGGGATGGTATCATGGATTCTATGTGTTATTGATGACGCTTAAGGTCTAGAATTTTCAATTAAGGGCCAAGTGGAATTCAATTGAGCTCAATATGCTTCAGTAAGATCTCGAGGAACCTGTTTTCATTCTTCGATGATTTTCAATGCTTTTCAACATATCCATGGTCTTGCATGGTAGTCTGAGGATGCATTCATGGCATTTGATCTTTATAAAATATGTTTTTTGTCAAAATGAAATTCAAATTCCCTCTTTAATGAGTCCTCCTCTACAAGACTTCATTTATTGCATGAATGTCACATACTTGCGAAAACTCTAAACAACACTCAATGGCATGCAACTACAAATAATGGCATGCAACTATAACCACAAACCAAGAAGAGGTTGATTTATGCATTGATATAGAGAGGTGGCAGTAGGCACACAATATGGAGAAACAATGAGTTAGAAAAAACATTTGGACCAAAGTACCACAACGGTTATTAATAAAAATAATTTAAAAATAATTTTTGGCTCAGGAATTGTCTTCAATTTGATGGGTGGCATGATCATGATCATGTAACCTCCCTCTATCCTTCCAAACATATGTGGTTTATCACCACATTTCTCTTCGACACTCTCCATCAAAATACGTATAAAAATAACATGTCTTTACATCCTCTTCCATTTAAATCTTCATCGCATAGTCATAAATAAGGATTTTTATGCATGCACATCCTCACCTTACAATATCAATTGGGTCAAGGCACATAGACAACCATAATTTATCAAAAGTGTCAAGACGCAAAGAGTAAGCCCTTCCAATAAAAATTAAGACCCACCCTTCAAACTTCATCACCGAGTCCAATTTATGCAAATATTTTCGACGTGTGGGAAGGTTTGGCATTAAATGGTGTAAACGTTAGGGAATAAATGGTGTAAACGTTATATAGGGGCACGTGTGCGTGTTTTAGCACCTTCTCTCTAGTGACATGTATGTGCTACAAAAACGCATGCGCGCATTTAAGCACATGTGTGCATGCCTGTTAGTAGTTAAAAAAACAGAGTTCTCTGTTTCCCGAGAATTCTACCAAAAAACACGGGTTTCATTTCTTCCGCGGGTTTAAAGATCTTAGAGGTTTCTTATTGGCTCACACTCATTGATATTTTGGACACTGATTGATCTATTGGACACAAAATCACCCTTGGAATCTAACAAACCTCTTCAATGGTCTTGGAATCTAGTGGATACATTCAAGCTACTAGTTTCCATTGCAAGTGGAGATCATTTCTATAAGTATGGGGAATTGTAAATAATTATTTTCATTCACAAGATTTGAGATTCTCCCATGCATTTTTGTTTTTATCATATTCCTACAACAATACCCATGCATAGAGAACAAAGAATTTGACAAGAAGAATTCCCAAGTTCACATCTCAAAAAACTCATATGAACACTAGACAAGATGAAGTATGCAACCTCCTCATTATGTAGTTAATTCCCAAGTTAATTTTGTTCTTTTCACCTCATATTATGCTATCAAAAAATATTACACACTCACTAAACATGACTAAAAATATCACTTCAACTCATCCACAAAACCTCAACTCTCTCATCTCTTATTCAATACCATTGTATGGAAGGAGGATATTTGTAAGTATATGCACCTTTCCTTTCTTTATGAATCCAAATATGATAATATTCATCCATATTTACCGTCCTTACAATATCCCCTCACCTTTAATAATGATTTTTTTTCCAAAAACAAAGACTTTCCCACTTCATGCTCTATCCAACATGATCATTGGTATAGTCCCAGCTAGTTCCCCACTTTCCAACACCTCCCTACCCTAGATATTGCACATTGAAAGGACAAATTATATTCCCCCTAATCACCCTTCCCAAGACCATGATCCTTGTTAGAAACCTTTGCATCCTCCTTAAGGTTTTGCACAGTACAAAGTATACATTCATTCTATTGTGATGCATTGTTGAATTCAACCATGGGTATTTTAAAATCAAAATCACATTCTATCATCTCAAGGTTTATAGATAAGGAAATAGTTTGTTGTTGTTTCTTCAACTCCTTAAGGTGTTATATAACCTAGTAATTTATGATGGTAAAGGAAATTGCCTCAAATGGAAGGATATACCATTCCATTATGAAGACAAAGCAATCAAACTAGGTGCAAAATTTAGAATTGATAACATTAAGGGAGAAAGCAAAAAATGCAACTAATTAAGGTGAAAAATATGATGTAAACCAATAAGAATTCCTTGGGGGAATTTGGAACCTCCTCATTGTGTAATTAGAAAACTTATTCTCTTTACCTTATTTGATGTAGAAAAACTATCAAACTATTCCCAAGGCATCTCTAGCCATCTCTGTTGTAGGGTGTTACTGCCATAATTTTTATGAATTCATGGCTAGGCAAGACACTAGTTTCTCCACTCTACACTTGACCCAACCATCATCTATATTGATTGGAATTGTAAGGGATAATTATGTTTATTCGAACAAAAATAAGCCAACATAGTCTGTAGTTGTATGTGTTAATTTGTAAAGTGGTAAGTTATGTTGGACTGTGTCAAGTTCATTGTATAATGGAACTAATATCTTATTTGTTGTTTCTTTTGCAGGGGTAGGCCTAATAGTTTTGTTAAAGAGACTTTTGGAGATGGGAAACTCAAGCAACGCAACAAAAAAGTATAGAAGGAATCTTCCCATTGAAAGGTCAATGACTTAAGAGAAAAGGCCAGGTTGGGAATGGAAAGATTGAGACATGGTCCTATCATTGCCCTGGATCCTGCCACTGATCCTAACACAGTTTTTGACATGAAAACCTCTTGTTCAGAACCATAGGTAAAGCGATCGCATCCAATAGACCCAACTCAAATTCCAACATCAACATAATCTCCAACCAACAATCCATCAACCCATCAACGAGTCATGCTGAAGTTCCTCACGACACAGGAATTTTGGGAGATGTTGCATGTGTAGAGATGGACATACAAGCCTTGCTTAATTTGCAATTTCCCCAAGAAGACCAAAACCATGTGGACCACACTCCCATTATGGCCCAATCTATGAACAAAGCACCACAACAAACAAGCTCTGGTATTCATGTCTCATGTCCACCCTCCCTACCTCGAGTGTCCAGTGCAAGAAGAAGAACTTCTAGACGTATTCATGTGGATGAAAGTGCTATGTCGAGGCTTGAAGGTAAGTTTCCAAAACACACTATCGAATGGCAATGCAGCAAAATTGTCAAGGAATATTTTGAATCCAAAGGTGATGTAGGTAAATTCCAATTATTGCTATGTTTGTTAAAGTCACATTGTTTAGTTGTTGTTAGGAGAATTTTGGGCATAAAGATAGTTAAAAGTTCAGAGGCTAGCAGTCATATTGTTAGAAATATCCAATCTTCATTTAATGCGATTGGGAAGATGTCTCATACAAAAGATATTTGTGTGGCTCATCTTGTTTTAGCGGAATCAGTTGTAAGCAAGTCCACAAGGCAACATCACCTGCTATCACACACTTCTCACATACTCAAATTAAATAGAAAAACTATTAAAAAGTACTCTGTTATAAGAGAAAATCTTGACACTCTAGGTGGAAACGATTGTTGGGATTTTGTTGGTAGGTTTCCTCATGCAGATAGGAAGCTAATTGATGCTGTTAAGGAGTTAGTACAAATTTTTTTGCATGATCATACTAGACCTTCATCAAACCAAAGAGACGTGCTAAAGCTGAAAAAAGGTTCTACTGAACGTGAACCCCATGTTAAACACTTCCTTGACACGACACAGACTGAAGTCTATGAGAGATTCAGGAATGAGCACACACAATTGAACCTGGTCCAAAGGTCCTTTGAGAAATGCAAACCCTAGTATGTTCGTATATGCATTGATCGGAACATCTGTTGTTGTAGATACCACATAGAATATGAATATTCTTATGACACATATAAACATATATTTTGTGATTTGCATACTAACATTGTGCAAGGCTGCAATGAATCCATACTACCACCGAATGCATCAAGAGACTTTATCCACAACATCATGTGTCCAAGGCCCAAAGGACAAAAATATTATGAAAAACCATGTCTATATGGGACATGTTCTAGGTGCAGTGGGTTTTCTCTTTTGAACTGTTGCATCCATGAAAGCAAGGAGCATGAATTTGGCAGGATGGGCATGGAGATGCAGAGCTTCAAGTACGTAACCTATCAATTAGACAGTGCCATGGAAAGTAAAATGATTGCATTAGTGAAGTCATAGGTACAAATTAATATTGCATATTTTTCATATTACATGTTCAATTTATGACATATACATTTTTCCAAATGCCACATTGTAATATTTCACTTGTTTTCATGGTAACAGGTACTGGTATGTGACTTCTTGACAGAGTTCTATGAGAAAACAGAGCAGTATGTTCAACATGTGCATGTAGCGTGATGGCAAGATGAGCAGTACAAAAAATGAAGGGACACATTTCCTGTTGGAACCATAGTGTCAATTGTGGATTTTGCAGAAAATTACACCCTTCAGCCACAAAATGAAATCCAAAGTCAATACTACCATTCAGACCAAGTCAACATCATGGTACATATTATGTATAGGCATGGGCCAGAGATCATCAATGAGAAGAGGATTATACTAAGGGAGACAAATTTTTACATAAGTGATGATAGAACCCATGATCTGCATTATGTGCAACATTGTTTTCGAATTTTCTATGATCAGTTGAAGGAGAGAGATATACATATAAATCAACATTGGATACGGTCGGATGGTTGTGCGGGCCAGTTCAAAAATGCCCGAGTATTCCAATGGATGAGTATTTTGCTTAAGAATTATAATGTGCCGCATATCTGGAACTATTTTGAGACCGGGCATGGCGAAGGCTAGCATGATGGGGCCAATGCATGCATCAATACTGCACTACGAAGGGAAGAGATAAGGTTTGACAGGGAACCTCATATCCGAGATGCAGAATCCATAGTTCAATGGTGCTCTGCAACAATGTCATATCGCGCAAGAGATCAACAAACATCATCAGTGGCAGGACGTGTGGTAAGAAATTTTTGGTGAGTGGTTGACATAGATCGACTGTGTTCCTATAGTTGCGGCACAATACAAGGAACATGTGGATTTCATTTAGTTCGAAGCTCAAACAACCCCTTATTTGAAATATGGATGCGAAAGATTGCATGCTTTTGCAACCCTTGCAGTAGTGGCAAATGGGATGAATGTGAATGCATGCACTGGGTTGATGAAAGGGATACTGTGTCACTTGCAGTAGACTAACGTGCAGTTGTTGAAACAACCCAGTTAGAGGAGGGTCAGTCAGCGATTTTGACAGACTACGACCATATCTCAGATCTTGTACAACCAGGACACATATACGTAGTTGTTTCCCTAAAATACAATGAATGGGGCGTGGATTATTGGTTGGCACAGTGCATCCAAGGTAAGCAAACCCTCTACTCATCATTAATCAACGACGAAGGCATTGAATTTCCTATTGGCTCGATGGTGGTTAAGGGGGAATATCTTACACTAGATGGGAAGTCAAGAAAGACTAGTGGGCATGTATTCATGGATTACAAACCAGGTTTAGTGTTGTATCACTTCACAAACTCGATCGTTGACACAAACATTAATCTTCATACAATGTCAAGCAAGAGCTCAACCAAGGTACGCTACTACCTGCCTCATTCAGAGCACGAGAGATTAATAGAGACAATTAGCAACAGAGAGGATCCAGATGGACTTATTGAATGAGGCCAATCAACTTTACATAAGAGGAAGATTTGCATCAAAGAATGTTATGTTCTACATCAAGTTATGTGTATTTTTATGTTATTTTGTTGGTACATGCATTTTTTGTTGAAACATACATACATACATGTATTTTCCATACATACATGCATACATACATAGATATACATACATACTGATACATACATACATAGAGATACATACATGCATACATACATAGAGATACATCCATCTGCCATGTCATCATTTCACCCTTTTTCATTAATGTTTAGAAACCTAATATAGCCCTAGAAACTTAGTCTAGCCCTAGAAGTACTAATATAACCCTACAAACCTAATCTAGCCCTAGAAATCCTAGAAAGCTAAACTAACCCTAGAAACACTAATTTAACACTAGAAAACTAAGCTAGAATATTATAAACATAATCTAGTCCTAGAAACCTAAACTAGCCCTAGAAACACTAATCTAACCTAAACTAGCCCTACCACTTCTCTCATTTGGTATGAGAGAAGTTGCTTTAGACCCACCTCACTCATGTCAATGCTTGAGTTTTTGGAGGCCGGCCTCCCACCCCACATGTCCTCTTCAACTTTTTTTGTTCTCTTGGTTTTGTGCCCTCCCAAACTTTTTTCATGCTTTGGGTACCTTGAGGTATATCCCCAACCCAAAAAACTCTTATATTATGTTGATTATGTTGTCTATTGGATTCACCCAACAAAATTATATTTAACAATACACATATGCATAGATTTGGTTCCCCATGCTCAATGCTCACCCAAATCTAGCTAGATTTTGGGTTTCTACCCTTATCCAAGCATCGTGTCATCAACCTAGGGTTTCCACTAATATATTCTAACTAGATACTAGAATCTCCTTGACCAAATTTGATGGAAAAATGCATAGAGATCTTCTAGACTCTTAGATATGTATCCTAACAATTTATTTTAAAACATGCTCATTTATGGTAGAAGATTGATGCTTGATTCCTATAGATAACCACTTAGAGGGACTTGTCATCATCATCATCAACATCATCATCACCATCATCATTGTCATCAACATCATCTTCAACATCAACATCATCATCATCTTCTTCATCATCATCATCTTCATCACCATCACCATCAACGTCTTCATCATCATCACCATCACCATCATCATCGCCATCTTCATCATCATTGTCATCTCTAGGTTCCTCATCAACATCAAAATCCTCATCATCTTCATCATCATCATCATCTTCATCACCATCACCATCACCATCACCATCACAATCAACGTCTTCATCATCATCACCATCATCATCACCATCACCATCTTCATCATCATTGGCATCTCTAGGTTCCCCATCAACATCTCCATCATCATCATATTCTTCATCATCATCATCTTCATCATCATCACCATCATCATCATCATCACCATAATTCATCATCATTGTCATCTCTAGGTTCCTCATCAACATCTCCATCCTTATCATCTTCTTCGTCCTCATTCCATCATCATCATCTTCTTCATCGTCATCATCATCATCACCATATCCATCATCATTTTCATCTCTAGGTTCCTCATCAACATCTCCATCATCATCATCTTCATCAACATTATCTTCATCATCATCATCATCACCACCATAAGTGCTCGGTCGACGATTTTGCAAATTTGACCCCAATGTGCAAAAATTGCACACTCCCTTATTGAGCAAAACCCTATTTTCCAAAATGGACCTACAAGGTGACACCTGGGCCATGGGACCAGAGAAGAGGGGCACCCCTAGCACTATCCTGGCGTCCTGAATCCAACGGTTTGTCGATCTGAGCCACGGTCGTCATTCTACGGCTCGTTTCGTCTCGCATCCAAAAGGCCTTCAGGGACACTTGTTGGATACCTACCCGGGGCATAGAACTCCTACCGTGCAAAAACAATCGGGTTTCGGGGAGTCCTCTAAGTGTGTCTAGGAAGGTTCCAGCTGAGAACGATAGCCATTGTCAACCTTTCCACTGTGGCCACGCACGCCCAGGGGCCTCCAGACGAGAAATGCCCCCCTTGAGTGAAATTGGAATGGCCCTCACTGAGCAAAACCCTAGCTCCAGAGATGGCTCTTTGGCACCATTTCCGTGGGTTGGATGCATGCTATGGGGGTCCCCTAGCTGAAACCCGACGTCCCAGACCCACTGGAATCGAAAGATTCACAAATGGAGCCACGGTTTGGGTGTCGCAGGCATCCATTTGGGGACACTTTGAGGATTTGCTCCGGGGGCACGGAACCCAAACTGGCGAGCGTACTTGGATCCCGTCAGCTCCCACAAGACCACGTGGCCAATGTGGACCTGTCCACAGTGGCCACACACGCCCGGGGCCTCTGGATGAGAAATAGCCTTCTTGAGCGAATTTGGAATGGCCCTCACTGAGCAAAACCCCAGATTCGGAGATGGCTCATTGGCACCACTTTCGGGTCTTCAAGGCATGCTGTGGGGGGTCCCCTAGCTAAAACCCGGTGTCCCGGATCCACCGGAATCAATGGATTTGTGAACGGAGCTACCGTTTGGCTGCTATGGGAATTCTGGTCGGGCATCCTGGGGCCATTGAGGGACACTTTGAGGATTTGCCCCAAGGCCATGGAACCCAAACCGTTGAGCGAAATTGGATCCTGTCAACTCCCACAGGTCCACGGTGGCCACACCTGCTCGGGGGCCTTCAGATGAGAAATGGCCCCCTTGAGCAAAATTGGAATGGCCCTCACTGAGCAAAACGCTAGCTCCCAAGATGGCTCATTGGCATCGCTTCCAGGGGTTGGTGGAATGCTCTGGGGGGTCCCCTAGCTGAAACCCGGTGCCTCAGACCCACCGGAATCGACAGATGCACGAACGGAGCCACGGTTTGGGTGCTGCAGGCATTCTAGTCTAGCACCCCCGGGCCATTCAGGGACACTTTGAGGATTTGCTCCGAGGGCACGAAACCCAATCCGACAAGCCGACCTGTATTCCCTCGGCTCTCACAGGTCCACATGGCCATTGTGGGCCTATCCACGGTGGCCACTCACACCCGGGGGCCTTCGGACAAGAAATGGCCCGCTTGAGCGAATTTGGAATGGCCTTCACATTGGGGTCAACTTTGCAAAATCATCGACCAGGCACTTATGGCTATCATTCTCAACCAAAACCTTCCTAGAAACACTTGCAGGACTCCCTAGGACCTAGTTTTGTTGCACGGTAGGAATCCTATGCCCCCAGTAGGTATCCAACAGGTGTGCATGAAGGCCTTTTGGATGTGAGACAAAACGAGCCGTAGAATGACGACCGTAGCTCGGATTGACAAATTGTCAATTCCGTTGGATTTAGGACGTCAGGATAGTGCTAGGGGTGCCCCTCTCTTCCGGTCTCATGGCCCAGGTGTCACCTTGTAGGTCCATTTTGGAAACCAGTGTTTCGCTCAGTAAGGGAGTGTGCAATTTTTGCACATTGGGGTCAAATATGCAAAATAATTGACCAGGCACTTATGACTATTGTTCCCAACTGGAACCTTCCTAGACACACTTGCAGGACTCCCTGGAACCCGGTTTTGTTGCACGGTAGGAGTTCTATGCCCCGGGTAGGTATCCAGCAGGTGTCCCTGAAGGCCTTTTGGATGCGAGACAGAATGGGCCGTAGAATGACGACCGTGGCTCGGATCGATAAACTGCCGAATCCATTGGATTCAGGATGTCGGGATAGTGCTAGGGGTGCCCCTCTCCTCTGGTCCCATGGCCTAGGTGTCACCTTGTAGGTCCATTATGGAAACTAGGGTTTTTCTCAGTAAGGGAGTGTGCCATTTTTGCACATTGGGGTCAAATTTGCAAAATCATCGACCGAGCACTTATGGCTATCGTTCCCAGCTGGAACCTTCCTAGACACACTTGCACGACTCCCCGAAACCTAGTTTTTTTGCACGGTAGGAGTTTTATGCCCTCGGTAAGTATCCAACAGGTGTCCCTAAAGGCCTTTTGGATGCGAGACAGAACGAGCCGTAGAATGACGATCGTGGCTCGGATTGACAAACCGTCGAATCCGTTGGATTCATGACATCGGGATAGTGCTAGGTGTTAAATTTTCAGAATTTACTTCAATCTGATCTAGGATCTTAACTTAGAGAACAACATGTACAGCAAATCTACAACATATCAATCATGGACACAATAATGCAAGCACACAAGAGACATAGAGTTTACTTGGGGAAAACCATAAAGGTGAAAAACCCCAATAAATTCCTCAGAGATAGATAGAGAAATGATACAACTAGAATACAAGAGATAGTCTTCTCCTAGCAGCAGAGCCTCCTCCTCCACAAGTGCACCACTCTCGAAAGTGTGAGTGAGAGAATAGAATGTGTAAAATGAGAGAGACACACTCTCTATTTATACACTAACTTGACTTGACCTTTACTCAACTAGGTCGGCCTCAACTTAACCACTTAACATAATGCTGACTGGGACAACCCCCACTAGGGTGGTCTAATAACCCTTTGACCCACATGGCCGACCCCCAATCGGGTGGTCTAATAACCCTTTGACCCACATGACTTATACAGGGCCGACCCCAACAAGGTGGTCTAATAACCCATCAAGTATACGTTACGACACTTACAATGTAAATGACGACACTTCCATATAGAGGAATAATAACATCTCTATAGGAATACAACCACTTCCGTATAGAGTAATAATAACATCTCTATAGGAATACAATATACATATATATGAAATACATTCCGAAGTTACATATACATCAACACTCCCTCTTAACTAGGAAGGTATTTCTCGATGCAGGTCTTCTAGCACAAGTCATCTTCTCTAGATCATCGTCACTGCTGCTGCTATCTCAATCAATCTCTGAATCTACTCGACATAGGAAGTTCTACAGAGCCAATCCTTTTTCATACTAGATGTATGCCCACCACCTGTAGGTCTTTGTCATCACTGGCCATACTGTGGAATCCTCAGGACTTATTACGTGCGTCACAAAACCTTGCAAGAGCATCCCAAGACCTATTATGGGCACACAGCCCAAGCTATTGGATCTCCCAGGGAGCTATTACATGTGACCCTACCACAAAACCTCAAAAGAGAATCCCAGGACGGATTACGAGCACACAGCTCAACCTATCGAAACTCCCGCGCTATTATATGTGGTCACCACAAAACCTTGCAAGAGCATCCCAGGACTTATTACGGGAACACATCCCAACCTATCGGATCTCCCAGGGAAATATTACATGTGGTCATGGAAAAATCTTGCAAGAGCATCCCAGGACTTATTACGAGCACACAGCTCAACCTATCGAATCTCCCAGGGTGCTATTATATGCCATGGGACAAAACCTCGAAAGAGCATATGCCAGATATCCCAGGGAGCTATTATATGCTAGTGGAAAAACCTTGCAAGACTATCTGCAGACCTCCCAGGGCACTATTATATGTCCTCCCAAAGAAAAACCTCGAAAGAGCATTTGCCAAATCTCCCAGGGAGCTATTATATGCCAACGGAAAAACCTTGCAAGAGAATCTGCAAACCTCCTAGGGCGCTATTATATGCTTATCTGCACAACCTGTCCACGGCCACAGAGTATCAACATGATACTCACCATACATCATCCTGATGTATACATGATCATCCTGATCATCATCACTGCAACATCCTGCTGCATGACATCTGGAGCAACATCCTGAAGCTCGTCATCCATGGTCATCTTGATCATATAACGCATCTACCTGATGCATGCCAAATATCTACCTGATACATATCATCGTACATGATCCACCTGATCATACATGATACATATCAACATACATGATCTACCTGATCATACAATGTATCCACCTGATACATATACAGATACATGGTCCAAGCATCCAACATGATGCATATATAAAACATATACAAATGATCCTACTGATCATATCCAGCATCCAACATGATGCGTACATACATATACATATAAATGATCGAACTGATCATATCCAGCATCCAACATGATGCGTACATACATATACATATAAATGATCCAACTGATCATATCCAACATCCTCCTGATGCATATACAGAGCAGTAACTGGAGCATCATCCTGATGCTCATCATCCATGATCCTCCTGATCATCATAGCATTGTCCTCTTCAGATCATCTCATCGTCCATGAAGCAGATCATCTCATCGTCCATGAAGCACATCCCAGATGCACATCATCCAACACTTACACCATCGACATGGGAGAACACATCTACCACCATTCGGGGAAGGCTCCAGCCCTTACTTTTTAACCATGGGAGAATGCATCTACCACCATGTGAAAAATGGCTTCATCCCTTACATCTACACCATGGGAGAACACATCTACCACCATGTGAGAATGGCTCAACAATTACATCACGACTATGGGAGAACACATCAACCATGTCAGAAAAGCTCATGTGCATCTGCATCTTCCGGACTCATCACTTCCCTTTGGAAGGAACCTCAATTTGAAGTGCACCAAGCCTCTCTCTGAAGTACTCAAACTGCACTCTGGCCAATGGCTTGGTCAATACATCTGCAACCTGCTCATATGTCACAACATGCTCTGCTTCGGCTGTACTCAGTGCTACGCAGGACTGCTTCCTGCTAAACCAAGAGATCACACCTAATCCCATACTGAAGCAACACCCAGATGTGCTCTTCCTATTTGTAGCACTTTCTGCCCAATCTGAATCAACATAACCCTATAGGTTAAACTTTTGATTCGCGTCATACTTGAGCTCATAATGAACTGTACCCTTCAGGTACCTTAGAATATGCTTTACAACAACCAGGTGAACATCTTTCGGATCCATCGAGAACTGGCTCAATGTGTTCACTGCAAAGAAAATATTTGGTTTTGTGTTCGTCAGGTACATAGAGGACCCAATCATCTGACGATACATCGTGACATCAACTGGATTAGATGAAGCATCACACAGAAGCTTTAGGTTCGATGCCATAGGTGTGGACATAGCCTTGTAGTCCATCATCCCGAACCTCTTCAGGATCTCTACTGCATACTTCCCTTGTCCAAGGAAGATTCCATCTGCACTTTGCCACACCTCCATGCCAAAAACAAATAGTGCATCATCCCCAAGTTCTTCATCTCGAACTCGGCAGCAAGCTTCCACTGCATGTCAGCAATCAATCTATCTTCACCTGTAACAAACAGGTTATCTGCATACAAAAGTAGTATCACTGGATTGCCTTCCTCAACCTTGTAGTAAAGGTTGGAATCTGCTTTACTCTTGGTAAAGCCCAAACTGGATAGAAAGCTGTCTATCCTACCATACCAAGTTCTGCACATATATGACTCCCTGTCATGTGTCTTAGAACCAAGTGGCTTCTCCACATACACTTCTTATTCAACTACACCATTCAAGAAGGCTATCTTGAAATCCATCTGGTGTATCTTCCACTCCATCACTGCAGCCAGAGCAAGTACTGATCTAATGGAAGTGTATCTGGCTACAGGAGCAAAAGTCTCTATGCTACCACCTGCAGCATGCTTGATCTTGTATATCATCTTGGAAGTCACTATAGATTACCCTTTAGGTCTTGGGACTGCATCCCAAACATCTTCATGATCGACTGGTACTCCTCAATCATGGCGTTCTTCCCAGATCCTGGGAACTTCAATATTTTCAATAGATAACTTTGTTGCTTGAACAAATGTTGTAGTCCTTCTTTTGTAGGTGATGGTATACGATCTTTCCTACACAACAAGTTAAATTGCATGATTAGAAAACATCTCATATTTTTTCAGAACAAATTCTTACACATAAAGAAATATGTTATACAGTCATGCAATTATCTTTAGCCAATGCTTCAATACAACATTTATCCATATCCCATAACTTTCTCGATGCCTTCCAATCTCTACCAGAATATTGTTAAGAGTGTGTACAACTCCCAACATGTCAGCAAAGAGGTTTCATTCTAGATAAGTAGCAATGGAATGTTGTACAGTGCCATAGGCCACTTACCCATGTATATTAGTAGTATACTGTTCATCAATGAAACTATTCTAATATGCATAATACACAACCTAATTGTAGGAACATAAGTATATACATTATTGGATAAAATTATTTAAACAAACAACTATGTAAGAAATGACAATTCAAATACTTATCTTTGTTTGATTGTTGGGTTGACTCCCTCTCAGTCTTTGCTTCTTTTCTACAACTCCATTCTGATGTGGATTGTGAGAAGTGGTCAAATCCCTCTGAATATCTACATCCTTGCAGAAACTACTGGAGTGTACTCCCTCTTGATCTTTGCTTCCTAGATTACCTGTCCTTGAACTTATGTTCATTCTCGATCCCTATGCATGCTTGTTAGTATCATCATTGTGTTATCCTCTAGGTCTCATACATAATCAAACATTCATTAGTATAATCTTAATATTATCAAAACACAATAATCTCAAGCATGTATAGTCAGGATCATTTCAAACATAGATAATAAACATTAGTATTCAAGGTTTTAGGGAAGTCTTCTTTTAGTCATACATATTCTTATTTGATCATAGGACTCTTCTGGTTAGTTAAATCATCAATCAAGATAAGAGATATAATATGCATAAAACCCGTGATTATTCAAACCTATGACTTCATGAATAATCATTATCAACAACACAATAGTATAAGATGCTAACACAAGGTAGGATTCTAGCTTGATATAGGAAAAACATACCTGGATTAGCATGCTAGCTAGTTATGTCTAACATACCTAAACAATATCTTCTTTGTTCTTTTCAATGATTTGGAGATCCTGTGCTAGAACCTGCATATCTCATAGGTTAAGCATAATAGAACAAAGTCATACATACCTCGTAAGTATAACTTCTATGTGATAAAAGATTATGGATGAGTCTTTGTCTTCATGTTGTCATGGAACTTGATTTGTCTTTTGTGATGTACCTGTATCTTGTTAGCAAACGAAACCAAACTCATACAACACCACAGTTCATTAGTACAATCATATAACCCTAATCAATGAATGTCTTCTATCATTCACATGCATTCATATTTTTACTAAGGTGATACGACAAGTCTAAAATCAAGATTGTTCTAACCGTAATAACAAGAAGACAAACATATCATAAACTTAATCATGAACAAATCTCAAGACATACCTGGATGAGTCATACCTGTCGAGATTGCTTGTAATCTTCTTATGTAAGGCCTTAGCCTCATCTCCCTTTGAAATAGGAACTTCTTCACTTATGCAGGTGACCAATCCATCCTCTTCTAGGATTAAACCAATCCACTTGATTTCCAAGAACTGGATCTGGAGCTGTATTAGGGTTTGTCAGAGGAACCCCAAAAATTCAAAATTTGAATTTCAAACTTCCAAAAGGATAGAAATATGCGCCTTGATGAGCTGATTAAGCTGGTATATTCAAAATTTGAAAACTGCAAAGTTTCGCTCCTCAATTTTGCCTTTGAAACTTCTGGCTTCACTAGACGTGACCCTGAACTGGGTTTTGATGAAGCCCACACTTCTGCCTAATCAAAAGGTTTGATCCAAGGCTCTAAGATTCTATTTTTCTGAGGAGCTTCCAGCCGTGGTCATAGATTTAAAAAATTCTCATTTTTGCAGAAGCCCTAATTTTCCACTTTTCTGATCAAAGTCCCAAACTAGGGTCTGATCGAGCCCGGCCTTTTGCCCAACCAAAAATTCTGGTCTTGGTCTCTAAATTTCAATTTTTATGAGTAGCATTCAGCCGTGGTCTCCGATTACAAAAATTCCAACTTTATCCGAAACCCTAAATTCCGGAAGCCATGAATGAAGGTGCTCAAAAATAATTCTGTTTTGACATAAATATGTACCTTATTGTTTATGGTGTAACACCGAACTTTTTGATCGAAAAGGTCTGAAAATATTTCCTCGAATAGTCCAACCTATCATCTTTCCATCCCGATAGGTCTGACCTAAATTGGATTCTCTGAGAGAGATTTATGCCAAGTGTCGCAACGTGACCTATTTATGGGATAAAACATGAGAGCAAACTTGTACGGTGTGCCACGTGTCACTGGTTCAACTTCTGCCTCTGAAAATGTTTCCTAAGATATTACAGTCTGTGTACTACCTGTCACTTTTTACAAAATTTCATTTGGAGCTTCCTAGCCCAAGTTATCACCTTTTTTCCAAGGTCACCTGTTTTTGACTCAGATCTGGAAGAGGCAGAAACCCTATATTGTACAGATCATAAATCACAAAGTACAACGAATTAGAGGTTGGCCTTTGGACACAAGGTACATGGGGATCTGTTATTCGACATGTAAATGTTTCAGATCCGAAAAATTCACCAAAATGGATTAATAGCGAAAGTGCTACGATGACTAGTTTTTGCTATATCAAGCCCTAGCATCATAAGTGCAACAAGTGTCATACATGCCATATCATGCCTTCTTTCAGGCTAGCTCTGATACCATGTTAAATTTTCAGAATTTACTTCAATCTGATCTAGGATCTTAACTAAGAGAAAAACATGTACAGCAAATCTACAGCATATCAATCATGGACACAACAATGCAAGCAGACAAGAGACACAGAGTTTACCTAGGGAAAACCATAAAGGTGAAAAACCCCAATAACTTCTTCAGAGATAGATAGAGCAATGATACAACCAAAATACAAGAGATAGTCTTCTCCTAGTAGCAGAGCCTCCTCCTCCACAAGTGCGCCACTCTCCAAAGTGTGAGTGAGAAAATAGAATGTGTAAAATGAGAGAGACACACTCTCCATTTATACACTAAGTTGACTTGACCTTTACTCAACTAGGTCGGCCTCAACTTAACCACTTAACATAATGTTGACTGGGCCGACCCCCACTAGGGTGGTCTAATAACCCTTTGACCCACATGGACGACCCCCAATAGGGTGTTCTAATAACCCTTTGACCCACATGACTTATACAGGGCCAACCCCAACAAGGTGGTCTAATAACCCATCAAGTATAAGTTACGACACTTACAATATAAATGACGACACTTCCGTATAGAGGAATAATAGCATCTCTATAGGAATACAATATACATATATCTGAAATTCATTCCAAAGTTACATATACATCAACACTAGGGGTTCCCCTCTCCTCCAGTCCTGTGGCCCAGGTGTCACCTTGTAGGTTTGTTTTGGAAACTAGGGTTTTGCTCAGTAAGAGTGTGTGATTTTTGCACATTGGGGTCAAATTTGTAAAATTGTCGACCGGACACTTATGGTGATGATGATGATGATGGTGATGATGATGCAGACGTTGATGATGATGGTGATGGTGATGGTGATGAAGATGATGATGATGATGAAGAAGAAGATGATGATGATGGAGATGTTGATGCGGAGCCTAGAGATGACAATGATGATGATGGTGATGATGATGAAGACATTGATGATGATGGTGATGGTGATAAAGATGTTGATGATGATGATTAAGAAGATGATGATGATGCAGATGTTGATGAGAAACCTAGAGATGACAATGATGATGAAGATGGTGATGATGATGAAGACGTTGATGATGATGGTGATGTTGATGGTGATGAAGATGATGATGATGATGAAGAAGATGGTGATGATGGAGATGTTGATGAGGAACCTAGAGATGACAATGATGATGAAGATGTTGATGATGATGATGATGATGGTGATGATGAATACGTTGATGATGATGGTGATGGTGATGAAGATGATGATGATGATGATGACGAAGAAGATGATGATGATGATGATGACGAAGAAGATGATGATGATGAAGCTGTTGATGATGATGACGAAGAAGATGATGATGACGGAGATGTTGATGAGGAACCTAGAGATGACACTGATGATGAAGATGGCAATGATGATGATGATGGTGATGATGATGAAGACGTTGATAGTGATGGTGATGGTGATGGTGATGGTGATGGTGATGAAGATGATGATGATGAAGAATATGATGATGATGTTGATGTTGATGAGTAACCTAGAGATTACAATGATGATGAAGATGTTGATGATGATGATGGTGATGATGATGAAGACGTTGATGATGATGATGATGGTGATGAAGATGATGATGATGATGATGATGAAGATGATGATGATGAAGATGATGATGATGGAGATGTTGATGAGGAACCTAGAGATGATAATGATGATGAAGATGTTGATGATGATGAAGGGGTTGATGATGATGGCGATGGTGATGAAGATGATGATGATGATGATGATGAAGAAGATGATGGTGATGGTGATGGTGATGAATATGATGATGATGATGATGATGATGATGATGAAGAAGATGATTATGATGGAGATGTTGATGATGAACCTAGATATGACAATGATGATGAAGATGTTGATGATTATGATGATGGTGATGATGATGAAGACGTTGATGATGATGGTGATGGTGATGGTGTTGGTGATAGTGCTAGTGCTGGTGATGGTGATGATGATGGAGATGTTGATGAGGAGCCTAGAGATGACAATGATGATGAAGATGCTACTACTGATGATGGTGGTGGTGATGTTGATGAAGACGTTGATGATGATGGTGATGGTGATGGTGATGAAGATGATGATGATGAAGATGATGATGGTGGAGATGTTGATGAGGAACCTAGAGATGACAATGATGATAGAGATGGTGATGATGATGAAGATGGTGATGATGACGAAGACGTTGATGAGGATGGTGATGGTGATGAAGATGATGATGATGATGATGATGGAGATGGTGATGAGGAACCTAGAGATGACAATGATGATGAAGATGTTGATGATGATGATGATGGTGATGATGATGAAGACGTTGATGATGATGATGATGGTGATGAAGACGATGATGATGATGATGATGATGAAGATGATGATGATGGAGATGTTGATAAGAAACCTAGAGATGAAAATGATGATGATGATGATGATGATGGTGATTATGATGAAGACGTTGATGATGATGGTGATGGTGATTGTGATGAAGATGATGATGATGAAGAAGATGATGATGATCAAGATGTTGTTGAGGAACCTAGAGATGACAATGATGGTGAAGATGTTGATGATGATGAAGACGTTGATGAAGATGATGATGATGAATAAGATGATGATGATGGAGATGTTGATGATGAACCTAGAGATGACAATGACGATGAAGGGTTTTGCTTAGTAAATTTATCAATATTTTGAGTTTCATCATAGTGGCACCATTGTGGAGAGGGTGAAGAGGTAGGGTTACTTGTAGGGAGGTTAGGACATATTGGAGGAAGTATCTAAAGGGTACATAGGGTTTAGTGCTAGGGTTTGGGTGAGGGTCAGGGTTAGAGTTATAGAAGGAAATTGAATTAGGTCATTTCTCTAATGTACATTTTATATTAATGGTATGGCTTGGTCTAAGGTGATGCTCTCAAATAGCTATTTCATTATGAAATATTTAACAAGACATGAATTGAATTTAAGATATGTGTGTTGTTAAATATAGTGAGCATTGAGCATGGGGAACCAAGTCTAGCCATATGTGTATTGTTAAATATAACTTTGTTGGGTGAAGCCAATAACCAACATAATGAACATAATATAAGAGTTTTTTGGGTTGGGGATATACCTCAAGGTACCCAAAGCATGAAAAACGTTTGGGTGGGCAAAAAATCAAGAGAACAAAAAAATTTGAAGAGGACATGTGGGGTGGGAGGTCAGCCTCCAAAAACTCAAGCATTGACATGAGTGAGGTAGGTCTAAAGAAACTTCTCTCATACCAAATGAGAGAAGTGGTAGGGAGATATCTAGGTCTCTAAATGTTAATTTTTGAGCATTAATTCAATATAGTCTAGGATCTTTACTAAGAGAATAACATGTATAGCATATCAAGTATAACAATGTATATCAATTACACCAAGCAATCACATGAGACAATAGACACACATAGTTTCACTGGGGAAAACCATAAAGTTGAAAAACCCCACAACTTCCTCAGAGATAGAAAGAGCAATGATACAACCAAAGTACAAGAGATAGTCTTCTCCTAGCAACTGATCCTCCTCCTCACATGTGCGCTACTTTTCGAGTGATGGAAGAGTGAGTAATGAGCTCCTCAAATTGAGATCTCCCAATCTCTATTTATACTTGTCATGTCCTTCCCAATAAACCAGTGGGGTCAACTTGTCTAACTTACCCTAATAACCCATGGTTACATTAATCCAGGCTGACCCCTTACTAGGTGGTCTAATAACCCATCAACAAGTTACAACACTTGCGACACTTGTCAATACAAATGACGACACTTCCGTATAGAGGAATAATACATCTCTATAGGAATACAATAAAATACATAGATGAAATAAATTTCGAAGTTACATATACATCAACACTCCCTCTTAACTAGGAAGGTATTTCTTGACACAGATTTGCTAGCACAAATCTTCTTCTTTGGATCATCATCAATGAATCATCGTCCTCGAATCATCATCATCGTCACTGCTGCTACTATCTCAATCAAACTCCGATCTACTCGTCATAGGAAGTTATACACAGCCAGTCCTTTTTCATACTAGATGTAGGCCCACCACTTGTAGGTATTCATCATCAATGGCCATACTGTGGAATCCTCAGGACGTATTACGTTCATCACAAAACCTCGCAAGAGCATCCAGGCTGTTAAGAGCACATGGCTCTACCTGTCGGATCTCCCAGGGCTGTATTATATGTGACTGTCACAAAACCTTAAAAGAGTGTCTTGACTAGCAAGAACTCTAAAGAGCATCCAAGGCCTTTTACGTGACTAGCACAACCTGTCCGGATCTCTAGGGCGTATTACATGTGACCATGACAAAACCTCAAAAGAGCATCCCAGGACTGATTACGAGCACATAGCTCAACCTATCGGATCTCCTAGGGCCAGATTATAGGCCATAGGACAAAACCTCGAAAGAGCATCTACCAGATATCCCAGGGCCAGATTACATGCCATAGACAAGACCTCGAAAGACTATCTGCAAATATCCTAGGGCCGGATTATATGTCCTCCCAAAGCAAAACCTCGAAAGAGCGCTTTCCAGATATCCCAAGTCCACATTACATGCCATAGGAAAAACCTCGAAAGACTATTTGCAAACCTCCCATGGCTGGATTATATACTTATCTACACAACCTGTTCCACAGCCATAGAGTATCAACCTGATACTCACCATACATCATCCTGATGTACACATGATCATCCTGATCATCATCACTCCATCATCTTGATGCATGTCATCTCGAACAACATCCTGAAGCTCATCGTCCATGATCATCATGGTCATACAATGCATCCACCTTATGCATACACAGTATCTTCCAGATACATATCATCATACATGATATACCTGATCATACAATGTATCCACCTGATACACATACAACTACATGATCCACCTGATCATATAATGTATCTACATGATATATACATGATCTACCTGATCATACAATGTATCCACCTGATACATACATAAGTACATGATCTACCTGATCATATAATGCATCCACCTGGTACATAAATACATGATCCACCTGATCATATCAAGCATCCAACATGATGCATATAAAAATATATCAAGCATCCAACATGATCCATATACAAATATATCAAGCATCCAACATGATGCATATACAAATACATGATCAACCTGATCAAAGCATCCAACTGATGCATATACAGAGCAGTAACTGGAGCATCATCCTGATGCTCATCATCCAACCCTTACATACACAGCCATGGGAAGGATCCTCCTCTCACCATGCTTGGAATGGCTCCTACAAATGTGTCCACCACTTCTTCCTCGAAGTGTCGTCAATCTAAAGAGCACCAAGCCTCTCTCTGAAGTACTCAAACTTCACTTTGGCTAGTGGTTTCTTCAACACATCTACAATCTGCTCATCCGTCATAACATACAGGAGCTTCACTGCTCCTCTCTGCACCATATCCCTGATATAGTGATATTTGATCTCAATGTGCTTCGACCTATCGTGGAACACTGGGTTCTCAGATAGCTTCACACAACTTTGGTTGTCACAAAAGATACCAGTAGCCTCCAGCGGGAGATCAAATATCTCAGACAATAGCTTCTAGAGCCATACTGCCTCACAACTAGCCGAACATGCTACAACATACTCTGCCTTGACTGTACTTAATGCTACGCAGGATTGCTTCCTGCTAAACCAAGAGATCACACCTGATCCCATACTGAAGCAACACCCAGATGTGCTCTTCCTATCTGTAGCACTTCCTGCCCTATCTGAATCAACATAACCCTGTAGGTTAAAATTTTTATTCGCATCATACTTGATCCCATAGTTAATTGTACCCTTCAAGTACCTCAGAATATGGTTTACAACAATCAGGTGAACACCTCTGGGATCTGTCAGGAACTGGCTCAATGTGTTCACCGCAAAGAAAATATCTAGTCTAGTGTTCGTCAGGTACATCAAGGACCCAATCATCTGATGATACATAGTGACATCAACCGGATTAGATGAAGCATCACACCAAATATTTAGGTTCGATGCCATAGGTGTGGCCATGGCCTTGCATTCCATCATCCTGAACCTCTTCAGGATCTCTACTGCATACTTCCCTTGTCCAAGGAAGATCCCATATGCACTCTGCCACACCTCCATGCCTAGAAAATAGTGCATCATCCACAAGTCCTTCATCTCGAACTCGGAAGCAAGCTTCCTCTTAGTATCGACAATCAATCCATCCTCACCTGTTACAAACAGGTCATCCACATACAAGAGTAGTATCAAAAGATTGCATTCCTCAACCTTGTAGTAAAGGTTGGAATCTGCTTTACTCTTAGTAAATCCCAAACTGGATAGAAAACTGTCTATCCTACCATACCAACTCCTAGGAGCTTGCTTCAAGCCATACAAGGCTTTCTTCAACCTACACACATATGACTCCCTGTCATGTGTCTCAAAACCAAGTGGCTTCTCCACATACACTTCTTCCTCGACTACACCATTCAAGAAAGATGTCTTGACATCCATCTGGTGTATCTTCCATTTCATCACTGCAGCCAGGGCAAGTACTGATCTGATGGAAGTGTACCTGGCAACAGGAGCAAATTAAGTTTCTTCATAGTCAATCCCTTCTTTCTGGGAGAAGCCATGAGCTACAAATCTTGCTTTATATTTCTCTATGCTGCCATCTGCAACATGCTTGATCTTGTAGATCCATTTGGAAGTCACAACAGACTTCCCTTCAGGTCTTGGGACTACATCCCAAACATCATTCTTCATGATCGAATGATATTCCTCGACCATGGCATCCTTCCATTCTTTCTTTTTTGCTGCCTCTTCATAACTGGAAGGTTATTTGTTCATAATATCACATAGTAAAGCAACATAGCTGGTATGTGATCTATTTCTCTTCTTTGCTCTGTGTCCTTCTTCTAGAATGCCATATCTTTCTACATCTTGAATGAGCTCTCTAGCCCATGCAGGTTTCCTCTTGTGAGATTTATTCTCACGGGGTGGATCTACAGGTATTTGTGGATTTTCAACTTTGCGATCTGCTTCTGGAATTGATTCAGTCATGGTGGTGTCTTGAAATTCGTTTTCCTTTGGTTCTTCATGATCTTCAATAGGTGTCTTTCTTGATTTGATGAAGGCTGAGTTTTCATCAAATGTTACATCCCTGCTGACATCAATCTTCTTGAACGCTGGAAAGTATATTTTGTAAGCCTTTGAGCTTTCATTGTACCCCACAAAGATGCCCTTCTTTCTTGAAGGATGTAGCTTTGTCCTCTTTTCCTTTGGAACAAGAGTGTATACTGGATAACCAAATATTTTGAGATGTATGACTTCAAGTTTCTTACCAGAGAATACTTCTTCTAGTGTCTTGTTGTCCAATATCTTGTCAGGTGTTCTATTCTGCACATATATAGCTGTCCCAGCTACTTCTTCCCATAGATGCATAGGAAGATCCTGGTCATGCATCATTGCTCGTGCTACTTCCATGATTGTTATATTCTTCCTTTCTGCAACTCCATTATGTTGTGGATTGTAGGGAGCAGTCAACTCCCTCTTAATCCCTGAATCACTGCATAACTTCTTGAAATCACCTGAAGTGAATTCTTCGCCATTGTCGGATCTGAAGGTCTCGATCTTCTTATCAGTTTGATTTTCCATCAAGGCTTTGAATTCCTTGAATTTATCAAACACTTCATCTTTGTTCTTCAAGAAATAAACCCAAGTATTCCTAGAGAAATCATCAATGAAAGAGACATATTATACATACCCACTCAGAGAACTGGATGACATCGGACTACATACATCAGAGTGAATAATATCCAAGATTCCTTTTGCTTTTTTTTCACTGCTTGGAAATTCCTTCTTAACGTTCTTTCCTTTTGCACATCCTTTGCAAACCCCTTCAAGCTTTGACTTGATTTCTGGAAGACCCTCTACATGTTTCTTGCAATTGGTAGTGCTCTATAGTTCACATGTGCAAGCCTTCTATGCCAAAGTTCACTTGGCTCCATGGATTCATGTACCATGGCATGCTCAGGTTGTCCCTTCAATTTGTACAATCCTCCCTCTTGCTCTCCAATCACCACTACACCATCTATAAATTTACCCTTTGGCCACATTAGAATTTGGCCATCTACAAATGCAACCCTCATGCCTTTTTCATCTAATGCAGATATGGAGAGTAGGTTCTTCTTGAGCCCAGGTACATATAGAACATCTTTCATCTTCAAAGACTTCCTAGAGTCTAGGTTGTAGGAGGCTTCACCACTTCCTTTGATAGGGTATTGATAGTCATCCTCAAGTTTCACCTTATGGGGTGACTCATGTTCAGATAGATTTGCAAAAGATTCTTTAAACCCAGTCATGTGTTTGGAAGCCCCACCATCAATAAGCCAATCATTACATCCATGAGAGACAGTACCCATGAAAGGGGATATTAGAACATATTCATCTTCACTTGATGGATCATCACTTTCTTCCCTAGGATTCTTCTTTGGAGGTTCATCATCCTCAGCAACATGAGCATGGTACCTTCTCTTGCTTCCCTTCTTCTTCTTGTTGAAGTTGTTGTTGTCATTTTTGTTCTTGGGACAATTTACAGCAATATGTCCCTTCTCATCACAAGTAAAACATATTCTCCTTTCTCTATTATGATGGTGGTGTGAAGATTTCTTGCATTGAGATGACTCTCTCTTGGGCTTCCATTTCTTGGTGTGTGCTGTGAGAGATTGATCTTCATTCCCCATATTTTCTTCTCGGGCCACGAGCCTTGCTTCTTCTTGAGAGCATTCCTCCCATAATCTACTGAAGGAGATTAGTTTCTTTTTTTGCACAGATTCCTTGGATAAAGGAATCCCATGACCTAGGTAGGCCATTCAATGTGGTCATAACAACTTCACCATTATCCACTACCTCATCCACAGCTTCAAGTTGTTCCTTGATATGAGAGACCTTAGAGAAATAGGATTGAATGGTCTCTCCATTCTGAAGCTTTACCCCTTTCAATTGGTTCTGCAGATTCATCTTCCGATTTATGTTCTTCCCTTCAAATAGCTTGGTTAGGGAATCAAACATCTCCTTGGGTGTCTTTAGAGATGACACATGTGGTATGAGATGGTCTTTGATAGAATCAGCAATGATCCTCTTTTCTTTGACCAAGTTCTTCTTATGTAATGCCTTAGCCTCTTCTCCCTCTGGGACAGGGACCTCTTCACTTATGTAAGTGTCCAATTCATTTTCTTCCACGATTAACCCAATCCTATACTTCCATGCTCAGAAGTTATCAGCCCATTCAAGCTTATCCTCAAGCTTGGTATGGTGAGACATTTTAATGAGAAACTCAAATGGAAATAAAAGATTTAGGTCTTACCACTTGATTTGCTGAAAACTGGATCTGGTCCCGGATTAGGGTTTGTTAGTGAAACGCTAAAAATTCAAAATGTGAATTTCAACTTTCTGAAAGGATAGAAAGATGCGCCTTGATGAGCAGATCAGCCTGGTATATTCAGAATTTGAGATCTGCAAAGTTTCACCCTTCATAAATGCCTTTTAGTCTTCTCGAATTCACAAGGGAGGACCCTAAATTAGGGTTTGAGTTTCTCGGAGCTTCACCCAACCAAAAATCTCGATCCAAAGCTATAAACTTCATTTTTTCCAAGGCGCTTCCAGCTATGTCCTCAGAATTCAGAAATCCATATTTTTGTGGAAACCCTAAATTTTAGGGCCAAAAATGAAAGTGCCCAGAATTGGAATCTGATTGGATAGAAAGATTCTCCTTGATGATTAGAGTCAATCTACCTTACTGCTTTTCCAAAATTTGTGGAGAGAAACCCAATAAACAAGAAACCCTAGTTTCCGCCACTGCACAATGTCTTCTTCTCAGGTTAGCTCTGATACCATGTTAATTTTTTAGCATTAATTCAATATACTCTAGGATCTTTACTAAGAGAATAACATGTACAACATATCAAGTATAACAATGCATATCAATCACACCAAGCAATCACATGAGACAATAGACACACAGAGTTTCACTGGGGAAAACCATAAAGGTGAAAAACCCCACAACTTCCTTAGAGATAGAAAGAGCAATGATACAACCAAAGTACAAGCGATAGTCTTCTCCTAGTAGCTGATCCTCCTCCTCACATGTGCGCCACTTTTTGAGCGATGGAAGAGTGAGTAATGAACTCCTCAAATAGAGATCTCCCGATCTCTATTTATACTTGTCCTGTCCTGCCCAATAAACCAGTGGGGCCGACTTGTCTAACTTATCCTAATAACCCATAATTACATTAAGCCAGGCCGACCCCTTACCTAGTGGTCTAATAACCCATCAACAAGTTACAACACCTGTGACACTTGTCAATACAAATGACGACCCTTCCGTATAGAGGAATAATACATCTCTATAGGAGTTCAATAAAATACATAGATGAAATACATTCCGAAGTTACATATACATCAACACTAAAGAAACTTCTCTCATACCAAATGAGGTAGGTCTAAGGAAACTTCTTTTGTGGAGTGGTGTTGCATTTTGAAGTTCTCTTGGTCATTGTGTTCTAGTTGCATTGTTGGTTTTGGCTGTTTGTTCCCAATGTTAGGAGTTTTTCTTTTTTTTTCTTTAACTTGTGTGTAGACCTCTAGGGATTCATCTAAAATTTTCCCAATCTATCACTCCAAGTTCATTCTACCTTCATTAATGAGTTTTGACCTCAAATTTCAATCTTCTTCTATGGTCATGTATTATTTACCTCGAGGAATTTATTTATATCCAATGTGTTTGACTCTAATAACCTCTCACGAGTGATTATAAAAAACCATGCCCTAACGTGTGTAATAGTTAGTTGATTCCTTCTTACATAATTTCTCATGTAATTTTCCAATTTACTTTCCCACCACTAAATAGTCTCCTTCTCACACAACATATATGCATGTATGCATCCATTATACAATATGTGTTGTAATTAGTATTACCGATATGTGTCATTATCCAAGATATATCTACATATTCATACACATAAATGGAAAGTGAGAAAGCGGAGAATGTAACTTTAGAGCCATCAATAATTAGCCTTTTATTAATCCCTTACAAATATTTATTTTTTCAATGATGGGATGATCCATCTTTATGCTCTTTACATAGAGGGGAGGTAACTATAGCTATCCTAGTTGACTAGTTGAATAAAGCTCCTACAACAATGCCAATAGAGGATTTTCAACACAAGGGATGTGTCTCTAGACCTCAAGCATGGTGATTAAAAAATATAAAGGTTATTAGGACCTAAATGAATATCTTCATGCTCATGAGCCATGAACAAGTCCTTGAATCACTATACAAGCTCTCTAGATGGGATACATGGCCTTTGTTTTGGATATGGATTCCATTAGGAGGTTTTGTGCACTAAGGATGGGTTTTTAGGTATTGACAATGATAAGGTGAAGACATATGAGGCCTCAAATCAAATATAAATGTTTTAAGGATATTATCCATCAAGATTCACTAAAACCCCAAACATGCCCTTTAAAACATTTTTTTTTATCTTTGAGTGTGATATGGGTGTCAACATGAGGTTTTGACTACTAAGGATGGATCTTGGCATCTTGACCATGGTTGAGGTGATGACAATGAGGTTCATATGACTCCAATGAATCTTCCATGGATCATGGGGTAAAATGATGTCTTGAACCATTGAGTTTACTATGTTCAATATGTGTCTTAACATCAAAAAACCCAAGATACTTAAATTACAAAGAGTGATAATCAATATTACCAAAACATTGAAGGCATTATCAACACTAAGGGTCTATGCCAATGTGTGCAAGTAGTAGTTCAACACATTAACCATGCTTCCATTAAAGACACATGCTAACACACAAAGAACGATCCATATGTAACTACATTACTAATTCTCTTTTATTGCTCAATCCAATTGCACCTATGCACACCCCTCATGTTTGAACTAATTCAAGTGATATGGTTAACCCTTCCATCCAAGCACACATATGAACTTCTCATATATCTAGGTTAATTTGATATAATATGTGATGCAGTGATTGTTAGAATTGACTATTATAACCATTACAAGGTTAAGTATGGAAGAAGTCATCGTCTCCTATTTATTTTTTTGTAGCCCTAAAGTCACAACACTTTGTAATGTAAATATCACTCCTTAGTTTGCTTGGTTAGGTATGTTGTTTCTGAAAGGAAAAGATGCAAGACCCATTCAAATACAAGGGACTCATATTGAGGTCACTTGGTGCCTAGAAATAACATCTATATGTATGTGAAAACTTTTCCATAACATTGTTATTGAAGACAAAATCATGTATGCAAAAATGTAATCAAAGACAAAGTCATATAGACAAGTGCAGATCCATCTATTAATATGCAAAAATGATCCAATCATGTACACTTTTTGGAAAAATGGAACATCGTTCCCAATGTCTATATAATGGAAACCCATGCCCTGTACAAAATATGGCAACTTGTGCCCTATACAAAATATGGCCCATGGTGCCCTATACAAAGTATGGTAACTCATGCCGAAAATGCCACATCGTGGATAGTGTACATAGGAGGGTCTCTCAATCCTCCTGCCCAACCTCGGAGCTCCTAGGTGCATCTCCAAAATTGATCTTCCTCTTCTTCGTGCTAGAGGAAGCTCGGTCCTTTGGGCGTCTTGGAGCACGTCCCCCTGAGCCCTGAAACGACAACAATAATATGTCAACTTTTCCTGGCAATTATACAAGTATAAAACATAATTTAAAAGTAAAAATAGTTTTCAAATATTAGATAACTCACCTCATGCGAGACTGTAAGTCATTAGGGGGTCTCCCTCCTCCGTGCTCCTAGTCTCTCAGTAATGCGACCCTGCAACATTTAGAACAATCAGATAAATGGTGAAATTAGATGCATATAGTAATTTTCATTAAAATTGAACGATATTTTCATAAACTAGTCAATCTCACCGTGAACACAACCGGCTGGTCTTCAAGGCTAGCGGATGGAGAAGTCGGCTGGACAACCTACTCTGATGCTAGGGTGGATGGTATAAGGGAGGATGTAGCCACATCGACATTGGCTACACCACTGGGGGGCACAATGGAAGAAGGGGGGGTGGAAGAAAGAGGCATGGACTGGGGTGGGCAAAGTGGAGATGCAGGCCTAGGGCGATAAACCCCAGCTGGCTGTAGTATGGATCAAGGCACCCTGGAAGGGGAAGCGATTGTGGTGGGGTAATGTGGGGGGGGGGGCAAGGTCTGTGTTGCGGTGGAGGGATGGGCGACTGGCGATGGGTGAAGTGTCATGGTCAGATGGGGGAGGCAGGGAACATGGGAAATTGATACAGAGGTGGTGGAAAGGTTGGGATGGGGTGATGGGACGTAGGATATGAAATGGAAGGGGGAGATGGATGGAACTATGGTGATGGATAGTAGGGGGGGTTGGATGGAAGGATGTGGGAAGGGATGCATGGAATGGGGCATGTATTCCATGGGATACAACTGGCATATACAGTGGCCGGAAGGCCGAGGAGGGAGGAATAACGGAACTGCCAGGCCAAGGTGCTCACACCTGCATACACATTTATAACCTCATAATTTAATATAGAAAAATATAAATATACATAGACAAGTCATCATATTTGATATTAAATTTATGCTTTAATACACACGATACCTGCGCACGTGAAGATCTGCTGATCCCCGATAGTGATGGTTGGTCGCTGGAGCCTGAGGACACCTGTGCGAACACTACAATTTTTAGACTAAATTTATAAAAACACTATTAACAATATTAAACACAATGCCAATGAGAATGACAACGATAGTACTTAAAAAACATGACTGCGATTAATTTATATTCAATTCAGATGATAGTGGTTTGATGGGATTTGGATATTATATAACGTTTTTATTGTATTAGTGTAGTCCATTTGTTTAAGACTTGGTAAAGAACATGGTTGTGGGGATCGTGTCCTTTGACCCACAATGGATTGGGTCCATGATAATTTGGTAAAAAAGGTTGACAATTTATGCTTGAAGTGCTTGATGGCCAAAGTTGTCATTGATGACAACACGTTAAGGACAAAGGGGGAAGTGATGACATGGCAAATACTTGACTGGACAAATGGTAAACATGACAAGCTTTGATGACTTGAAAAGTGGCAAGCAAGCATGACAAGTGTAGAAGACTTGACAAAGTGGAGACATGACAAAGGATTGATGATAAGGACTTGATAATGACATTGATGACAATACATTAATGACAAAGACATGGAAGAGTTAAGAACATGGAGCATACACATTATGGCAAGCAAAATGGAGATGGTGACATGGCATGAGGGATGGAAAAGGTGACAAGTATGAAAAACATGGCAAGCATGGAAACATGGCAAGCTAAGGACAAGACAAATACAAGTGACAAGAAAGCAAGCTTGATGACTTGTCAAGCATGGTGTTTGGTGACATGGAACATGACAAGGAGGACATGCTTGGTGACAAGAAGGATTGATAACTTGGTGACATGGAGGATGATGAATTGGAAAACATAAGATTAGAGGACAAATAAAATATGATGAGGTGGACAAGGAAGATGTGCGGGCATTTGGAAGGCCCCTTGTGGGAATTTCAAAGCACCATTGCAGGCATAATCAAAAGGATCCTGTGGGCATTCTTTGAAGCACCCACTGTGGGCATTTGTGGTGTATTGCGGGTATATTGATAAGGGCCTGCGAGCATTTACATGAGATCATTGCATGCATAATCCAAGACCAATATAGGAATGTGTTGATGGCCCTTGAGGGCATCAAAGTGGAGCTCACTGCGGGCATTTTTAAGAGTGCATTGCGGGCATCTTAAGGGCATATGTGTGTCTCACATTTAATATTCTGAAAGGATAGAAGGTGACATGGCATGGCCATAATTAAATAAATCATATTTGATTTATTTAATCATCTTAATGATAAAACTATAAATAGAAGACAAGTTTCATAGAAGACAAGAGTATAAATAGAAGACACGTTTCATTTTGTAAGGAAGCAATGTGTGAATATTTTGGGAGACTGAGGAGAGATTGATGAATATGGTTGTCTATTATTGTATTGATGACAACATTAATGAAAAATTTTAAGATTGAAGAACACATGGAATAAGGACATGGAAACAAAGGTTGATTTGGTGGACAAAGTGATGGGCATTGGAGCCATTGGCACACCTATTGAGCCAAGAGTCAAATGATCCATACTGTGGTCATTTGAAGATGATTTGGACAAGGAGAGTACGTGGCAAAGATAACTTGGATGACATGGTGACAAATGGAAAAGCATCAATAACACACATGGCATTGGTCAAGCATAAGAAGAGCAAGCAAGCATTGGATGGTATTCTGAGGATGAAGGACACTGCGGGCATCACCAAAACCCCAGCTGCGGGCTCATCATTGGTCAAGTAAGAATGACATATTTTGGAAATTTCTCTCCCATTTCTATAATAATTAGAGGTCTAGGATGCCTAAAGTGAACATGAACATATGTTTCTAGTTTTCTTACGTTTTCATGTTTTATAAGGTTTCATTTTTTTTTGGTTGGATTATATGAATTTATAGCTCTCAAATAATTTAGACAATATGATAAACACAACTGTAAAATTACTCAGTGCTAATTAATTTGTAATTACTGAACACAAATGACTCATAACAGGATCTAATTATTCAAAGTATAGAAGTTACCCGTGTGTATGGTGCCGCAATCTCCTCTGCTGCTGCCATGGCTCGGTCGAGGTCAAAGGAACTGATGTCCTCCCACCTGGAGGATGGAGAATTGGCCCTGAATAACTGTGCATTAAAACAAATAAAATCAACAATGTGTAATTCAAAGTTAAATATATTAAACAATACGATATCAAATAAAATACAACAAATACTTGAACATTAAATAAAACAATAGCTAACCTGATCCATGTAGCTCTCTATGGCATGCTACTGCGTAGGACCAAAGTGAGAACAACGATGTGCCATTGTTCCAGTAGAACTAGAAGGCCCCGCCTGGGTTCCACCTGTACCCGGCATGTCCCTACCACCACCCATAGATGGTGCAACTGTGTCTGTTTGATCGATGTCCTCCCGGCTTTGTGAAGACATAGCCACAAATGTGGTATGTCTAAGCAAATGATGTGTGGCACGTCTAACTGAGTCATCGATCTCATCTAGGCCGCTACCAAACCCGGGTGGCTGAGGAGGGGGGTTTGGCTCTCTCCTGGGTGCAAGAGGTCCTCTAAGTGAGTTGCGGCGGGCCTGAGGTCGATCTTGGGCAGAGCCAAGACCGACACCCTGAAACTCAGTGATGTCAAAATAGTTGACATGGTATCCTAGCTCAAAATCGGCCCACAATTTCCGAAGGAAATATTGTGGGAACTCCAAATTGTTGCACGGGCCTGTCAAACACCATAAACCATCTCTTTCTCCAGTTATCTCTCCATGGCTGGTAAATACACCAGTCCATGCAAACTCATCTCTTCCTCACATATGGAGGTTGTCCTGGTGAGGGAACTATGAATTTGTTGTACAACTAGGCTTTGTTGATGTTGAGGTCTTTTATTTGTTCTTTGGACATCCCAATGGAGTAGTGTTCCCTCATTTGAGCCCTGTATTGGCTCAGATTTGTGATCTCACTATGTGCAATGTTGATGGAATCAATAATGTTTTACAATGATGAACCCACGGAAACCCGAGAAGGTTCCTTGGTGCTCTTCAGTTTATCGCTTATGGAATCAATAATGTTTTACAATGATGAAGCCACGGAAACCCGAGAAGGTTCCTTGGTGCTCTTTAGTTTATCGCTTAATACCCTCAATTGATTTAAATATTGGTGCAATTGATCTTCGGGGTTTTCATTCGGTTCATTGTTCCTTCCAATGTTGTCTTCTGAAGGTTGGGTTTCACTGGTTTCATCTGATGGTTCAGGTGTGTTTGTCATCTTGTTAGGTGTAGATGGCCTGAAATGAAATCTTTTTGGCTTTGTAATGAATTGTAATTTTTGTTTTTAATTAAAATTGAAATGGAAAACAAAAAAAAAACAAAAACAACAACAAATTCATGCTTCAACGAGCACCTACCTGGAGAAAACGTTGGCAAGGTGGTGGAGGTACGAAATGGTGGCATTGAGGAGGCCTTCGGGTGCTCAAGGACGCGTTCGTGAGGCGCTTGTTTGGCCACCGTGCTCTCGTGGGTTTGTTGAAAATGGCAAATCCGTGAGCTCTGTTTTTTTTATAAAAAAACAAGGGCGCACGCATTTCATTAACGCGTGCGTGCCATTTTGTGCGTATGCATTAATAATGCGTGCGCACGCCTTTTTTCCATGTGGGCTCAACCACATGGATGTTCGGCATTGCCGAAGCCACGACGCTTGCGTGCATTTGGAAGCGCGTGCGCGTCGCTTTTTTTTTTCCGCTCACGCGTTGCTGTTGTAGCCTTTTTGGGTACCAGCTTCGTGCGGGTACCCTAATGCTCTAAATGGGGGGAAGGCCTGCTTCTATAAGAAGAATAGGATAAGGCGTATTGCCTTTAATTTTGAGGTTATAAGTTATAAAAGACTTCTAGATTTGCTCGATCTTTCTCCAAGATTATTTAGATATGTTTTAGCCCCAAACTTCACACCCATATAAGATGATGGGAGTGAAAAGAGTTTCAAAGAGGAGCTTGTTTTTATCCCACATCACAAGGTTTGTTTATTTACAGTTGTTTTCAAGACAAAAATAAGATTTCTACCCTCCATTATTCATTTTTTCAATTATGCTATAGTTCCAGTTGAGCTTGTGGTGAATGTCAATCTAGAGATACTTATAGGAGGAATTTTCCTCCAAGTTGTTATTATCATAAACAAAATTATCATAAGTGACCTTCTTGGACTTTATAATCACCACAAGTTTGTTTTATCAGTGTTCATAAGCATACCCATGTTAGAGCATAAATCCTTGAAATTTCTCAATTGCTTATCAGTGTCAGAGGAACATCTTTCCATAAGAACAATATCATCAGCATAAAGGAGAAGGATGACAACAATACCATATAAGATCATGCAGACACAACCTGCTTTCTCTAAAAAACCTTCTATCTTATCAATGTATATTCCAAAAACAGTAGGAGAGAGGGGAAGCCTTGCTTAACTCCAACATTACAATTAATATCTTTTGACAATCCCTCAGTGTTCTTGAATTTGGCAATGACAGTCTCATACAATCTTATCGCGACAACTCTCAACTTGAGAAGAATTTTTAGCTCTTCTAACCTCTTCCACGGGTTGTTTCTAGGAATTGTATCGAAAGGTTTCATAAAGTCCACAAAGCAGTAGAAGAGATTGGATTTATTATTATGACGCTCCTCTGCAATGATATTGAGTGTAATGAGGAGGTATGTAGTTGAGTGATGTCTTCTGAACCCCTCCTAACCTTTAGCCATAAAGCTTTGCTAAGAGGAGGCTAATCATAATCGTATGATAATTAGAGGGTTTATTTTTATTACCACTTTTAAAAATAGGAATAATAAGACTCTGAATTCAAGGGTGAGGAAAACCTTTCTTAACCGCTTTAATATATGTAAAAATATACAAAACAATTAATTTAATTTAAATCAACTAATTTAATTTAAATAAAATTAAAGAAAAACATATATATTTTTTTATATTAAAATGTAAACCAATTATATTTTCTATAGACAATATGTATAAAGATAAACATATAACTAAAAAAACAATATATTAGATGACTTAAAATAATATTATTAAAAACATAACAATACAATTCTTTATAAAAAAGTTATTTCTAATGCACGACAAAATTCATGGGACATTATGAATTATGATAATGTACAAGGATAAACATATAATTAAAAGAAAATTTAATATATTAGATGACTTTAAACATTAAGAGAATACAATTAAAAACATGACAATACAATTCATGAGGCAATATGGGTTTTAAACAATATGTAGAGTATCAAATTTTAATAGAAAGTGTGACAAAGTTTCATGGATTCACCAAAGAACTCGTTCATTTGTACATAACGTTAGTCACTTGCACATTATATTTAACAACGACTTTGTAGGCCACACTTTGGCTCACAAATTCATTTATGATTGGAGTAAAAGAATTTCAAAATAAAAGGTAACTATGGAGTTCATACCGTGCACAAGCGAAGGATTCAAAGAAAAAAATATTAATGGAATATTAAGTCACAAAATTGTTTTATATAGAGAATATTTTTATATTCTATTTAAAATTTATTAAGGAATATTAAGTCACAAAATTGTTTTATATTGATAATATTTTTTATATTATAATTCAAAATTTATGAGATAAATTTATTCAATATTTCATTAGTTCTCGATAGTGCTTGAAGGTATGCAATAGTATTGTTACATGTATGACTAAATGTAGCAATAATTGTTGTTTTCGGCTAGTTCGTGTTTGATGTATATAGTTATGGTGTTTCCTCCAAGGTAGGCACATCCTTCCATGTACGTACGATGGCACCTAGCTCTCCCCTAGGAATAACATTCAACTCATTCATGGAAGAACCCAATTCGTAGGAAAATTCACCAATAGTTCTAGTTGTTAGTAACTTTATTGACGGTGCATGGGAAATTCACTAATACTTCGGCCAACAACAACAGCTGGCCTAATCCCTTAGGACTCAAGGCTTGAACTCATGACCTCCCCCCGTACCGAGAGGGTGTGCACACGTCTTACCAATTGAGCTAACCCTTGGGGCTAAGCTACATACATGAGTTGTTTATTAGTTATTATACCTGCCGAAGGCAAGGTATATAGTAGGCAAGGTATATAGTAATGGGTTTGCAGTCAATTTCAATTGACTTTTTAACTATTATGCAATTTCAAATATATTTTTTCTATAGTTTTTAAATGTTCATAAAAAATAAATATTAAACTAAATATTTTAAAAAATAAAAAATAATTTTTAAATTTTGGAAATACTATTTTCTAATTTTTGATTTGAGGAAAGTTTTGAAGTGACAATTTTTTTTCTGGTTTTCATATTATTTGTCAGAAATAAAAAATAATTAAAAAACAAAAAAATAAATATTTACCATCTGTCTATTTCATCAAATCATTCAGGCCTTCCAAAGGTAAAGTGTCGTACAGTCAGAGTGTTCACACCATAGAAATGCCATGCATCAACTTACAATTTACATCCTCCAAAGGTCTTCGGTCAGGAGAAAATGATTTGCTAATTCACGGGTTAGTTTGTTTATGTTGTGGCGATGAAAGCACATGGCATGAGCAAGGACGAAATAAGGGTGAAAATCGAGATTCATTTATTTCTGGATGGGTGCCTTCTAATCTGGTCACAATAAGCAATTTTGCAGGTAACAAGAACCATTCCACACGTAACAAGAACCGGGCATGTGCAAAAGGAGTGATGTATGTCCGCTACCATGGCTATGGGAACAAGAACCAATGAAGACATCATACTCTCCATTGCCAATCACATAAAATATAACAAAAATTAAATAAATCAAAGATATAGTTAAACTTTAGCTGTGATAAAATTTAAATGAGGACGGTCAAAATATTCGCTCAAAGCGATTACTATATGTTCCCGCGAATAAGCAAACTTTTAGGGTATTTTTAAATTAGCGACCCTATCATTATAATGGTCTAAACATTTTATAACTTCATGTGTGTTAGCGACCCTATCTTTATAATCATGTAAACATTTTATAACTTCATTTAAGTGCCTAAAAATTATAAAAAATGTTGACGTTTATATTAAATTGGGAATATTGATTTAAACTATTTAGTATAAAACAATTTTTCTTAATGGATAATTTTAACTTATATGATTAAATTTTTTTAATTATTGTTATTTTAAAATTATATAACTTTTTATTATATTATACATTTTTAAATATTTATCTAAAAATTTAAATTTAACTAGTGCATAAAATTATTTGTTTATGGAACAAATGATACTTCTCTTTATAAAAATGTATACATATTCTATTGCCTCTTTAAATCTATAACCCTAAAAAATACACACTATAAAATATATATACAAAAACAAATAAAAGGTCTTTCTCTTGTAGCATTGGAGAGGTTACTTTCATCACCAATTAAGCCAAGCTTTTATTTTATACACAACTACTATATTAAAACATCTTTAAACTTTTACATTAAAACATTTTTAACATGTAGGTATAAGCACTATTTATTCAATATACATTTTTGGTAAAAAGACTATAATATATTTTTTTATTTTAAAAACTTATTTTTATTCTCTAGTTTGATATGTAGTAACATATTTTATAATTATTTTGACATCCAATAACAATTCAAGAATTATAAAGATATTTTGGAATTATATTTTAGATATTTAATAGTTATTGTAGTTTTTAGATTAAACACAACTAATATACTAAAATATTAAAAAGAAACCAAGTCCTAATTTACTTTACATTATTTTAGCAAAAAAGCAAGTACTAAGCAACTAGATTATCTATTAAATTGTATTTCTAAATTTAGATTTATATTAATTAAATTTTTTATTATTTTAATTTTTGTTAATGATCATTTTAAATAAGCACTATTTTCTTTTACATAACCACTACTATTTATACTATTGATTCATTTTTCTATTTCATTTTTAAAGGTATAAAGTAGTAGGTGTCACTTCTCTCCTACTTTTAGTTTAATTTTCATCATTATTTCAACTTTTTTACTTTGGATTATAAATAACTAATACATTACAATATTTCTAAATGGCACGTATAAGCACCTTTGGTGTTAATTATATTTGTTTTTTATCTCTTCGACTATGTGAATTTTGATGTGAATCTATAAGTATTTTTATATGAAAGGCTAATTAGCCTTTATAATAAAGTAACTTTTTTTTAAGGTTATTTTGTTATATCTATTCTTTTAGTTATTATTGTTTTTAGACTAACTGATTTATAGGTTGGTGTGCTTTACCGCTCAACTAGGGTTTTGGTTGGTTGATAGGTTTAGAAATACATCATTTGGTATCAAAGAATTAATTTAGGTATTTTTTTTCTTTATATTTTGTTTCCAAGCTTAGCATCTCCTTCAACAACCTTCTTTTTCACTTGTAGATATTCAAATTTGGTTTCTTTGGAGTGTGTCCTCCCACCCAATTCTATATTGGTACCTACTATCATCAATTAATTTGGTTCTAAAATGAAGCGGAAGTCTTGCTTTGGAAATAATTCATTGGTAGATATGGTTCTTTGAGAACAATCGTCTCACCCAAATCTCCCTTGACCCTTGATTCTAAGTTTTGTTTTCATACTTTAGTCCTAAATTTAAGTGGAAGCATTGCTCTAACAAAGATATCGGATGTTATCATTTCACACATCAAACCCTTTGTTGAATACAACTCTCCATTGGTGGTCTTTGTTCGTATATTTTGCAACAACAAAATGTATTCAAGCTTCAATTCCCTCCCTAGTGAGTTTACAAACAACTACAAACTCTTTTGGATTCGTGTCATCTATCTATGGAATATTCACTTCCCTTCATGGCCCTTTCACTCTTAGATGTACTCTCCAAGCTAGGACATTCTCCACCCATGCATTTCTGTAGCACCTTAGATCCTCTCAAGCCACCTATATTCTTTCTCTTATAGCCCAAATTCAAGATCCCATTCAAAAAACCCTCATTAACGATAGCTTTGATTAACACTTCACTATATGAATGCCTCCACTTACACACACTCACTAATTAATATTCTACACTCGACCAATTCCATCTTCTCCCCCACTATCATTCTAGATATACTTCCACCTCCCTCTAACCAACTAAACACCCTTCTTAACAAAGATTGGTCCCCTCCTCACCCTTTCGTTACTCAGGTCACTCTACATCCCTTGACTATAGAAGTGAGTCCAAACAACTTGACCTTCGCCTCCTCACCTATACATTTCATTATCATCCCTATTATACATCCCTCTAAATAAACCTCCATTAATTGCCCCACTTTTACCTATGGCATGTACCTGTTAGAAAAATAGGATCGCAGAGCAATAACAATAAACAGAAATGCAAATATAATCACACAGACACATTACAAGAGAGACATCAATATATCATGGTTCACCCAAGATGGGCTACGTCCACACTGAAATTGCTCCTTATTATTATACCATCTGGCAAATGAAGGGATACAACCTGCAGCACATCCGCTGCACTTCGTCTTCACTGTCTCTCAGTCTCTCTTCACGATCTCAGAGATCTTTACAATGCATAATACCTAATACATCAACCCTAGCCGTATTACAATGCCTTTCTTATAAAGGGGAAATACAAAGGGAAAAATACCATGGGTTACCCAAAACCATGGGCCCGTAATCTATTGGCGAAACAACCCAAAAATTTCCTTTGGGGGCTATGCCCTCGAACCACCTGGGGCGCACACTGGGATCATAACCAAACCTGGGGTACAACACGGCTGAAACAACATCATCTATGAGACTGAAAGATCAGGCTCCACAACCAACAGTTCGTCTCTTGCCACCAATTTTTGATCTTTACCCTATTCATATACCATTCCCTATGAGCCACACTAATTATCCCACTCCGAAATCACAAACAACCCTAGTTTCCTAGCTCACGATACACCACATTACCAATTTCCCTTATGCATTCCCCTTCACCTATCTAACTGGCACCCCATATAGTCCTTCAAATGTTATGCACAATTACTCCAACCCTAAATCTCCCAAAATAACAATAAAACCTTGCCAAGCATCATTACACAACCAATGATATACAAAGGAACACCACAACATTTCCTTTTTTAAAATGCATTCTCCTAGCATATTCTATCAAAGCTTGTAACCATTAAAAGCACATACATAAGGGTTTTCCTCCTTGCAATAGAATGGGTGCAACAAATTAATCCTTCACCTATTAGTGAGCCCTACTTTTGTTATGAGTATAGAAAGGATTTTCACTACCAATATCCAATACCAATCTTCCACTTGATATCCCTTTCTTTGGCTTGAATAGAAGCCAGATAACTGATGGTGATCATTTTAGTGCTAATGTTGGATATTAAGGTTGGTTCCATTTTACATATTGAGTTGCATGTAATGCCTCTCAAGATTCCTATGGATATAATTGACCACTATGGGTTCATTGCACTCCTCACTAATACACTCCCTGATACGAGTGAAAACATGATACGGGTGGTGGTAATATTTTGCAGTGTTGTTGATCCTTTCTTTCTATGGATATCATGCAACAAAATGAAACTTGTTTTCATGGAAATTGATTGGTCACTTGGACTCGTTGTCATTCATCACATTAAATTATTACTAGCAACACTTTTGTTGTCACTTTCTTTTATGAGTACAAGATAGTTGTTCAAGAGGATATCATCTTTATCTCAACCATTAGATGTGTTGATGACATTTGTGGGGACCCATATCTCTTTATTCGGATGACATGGGTATGTACCTAAAGATAGAATGGGTAATTACAATCATAGATCATACCTTTTTCAATCAAGTTGCTACAAGTTATAAAATTTAGGAGATCAAACTTCTATTTCATTAAATTTGGATTAATTCTAGAACAAGCACCTTCAAAGAGAGGCCAAAAACAACTTTTGTAATAAGATATGAGAACTTTTAGAATTGATTTCATAAATTTGGAATCCAATATTTGCCAAAATTTACACTTTATAAACACCACTTTATTATTAATTATCAATCACATTTAATACATATCATTAAATTTTATAAAAATGTGTTATACTTAAAAATACTTATGATATGTGTTTGTAATTATATAAATCTTTTCATTTTTCATAAATTAATTTCCATATAGTCATTAACAAGAATTGCGTTTCTACATAATTACACGTCTTTGTAATTATAAAGATATTTGTATCATCACATAAAATGCTTTCCATTGGGTTGTCCACAAGAATTGTGTTTCTACCATCACAATCACAACTAGCCATTGTCTTTTGCAAGCACAAGCACACATTCAATAAAGCAAGAAGCAATAGGTCGTGCAGTTAATAAAATTAAGAGAGCTTGCACCACGATTGTTTCTTCTTCCTGCTCCCCCGACGGATCGACCTGGATTCCTTAGAAAAGAAGACTTGGATTCCCTTATTTTAGGCAATAACGACAAGATGGTGATAGCTCTCTTAATTCAAGGTGCCACAGCCGATCGGCCTTGTCTCCATGGAAGCCAAGTCTGGACACCATCAATGAACCAGACGACCTGCATGGAGATTTATAATATTTAAAAAGTGAAATTTATACTACAAGCATAGACATTGAATACACATTTTGAAGATAGAATCTTTCTCGGCCCTTGACATTTTATTATTAGGGTGAAACATATCTACAAACGTCTCTACCCATATAATCCATCTTGATTTCCACATCGAAGATTGTAACTGTAATAATTACAATAAACATCATAAGAAATTTAACAACAGTGTGTTATTTTCTAAGATGAGTAACAACCATACGACAAAAAAATTTCAAAATTCAATCATCGAAGAATTTTTTTTAATTCTGGTTTTAAGCTTTTACAAAATATAAATAAGGTAGGTCAAAGTTGACTAAATGCTTAAATATATTTACAATGTTTATATTTTAAATATTTACAAAATATTACTATTAAAAATTATTGGTTAAGATAAAAATGGACTTTCAAATAAAATAACTTAACTATACCTTCATCGTATATTTTTTTTAATAAATAAATATAAACTCAAATCACATGAAAAAATATTTTGTTAAAGTAAAATCTTGACACAAAAAGACTAAGGAATCATTTTAATAAATTTGAGAATATTGTTCCACTTAATATTTTAAATAAGCGTTGAAGTAGCACAGGAAATGTGTACATTGAGTCTATAAACACATATTTAATCAACATAAAAAAAATACATATGAGAGGCCATGAGCCTATACTCACTTATTAAACCCCATTTTCATATTATTAGATCTAAATTTGAGATATATTGTAAGTTATTTATAATTAAAAACAAGATCCGCATGCGACAATGTCCATGATAGAGCATTAAAACATAGTTTGCAAATGCAGGAGTTGGAAAGTGAAGTTATCATTTGCATTTGCAGAAGCATGCAAGTGCAAAGTATAGGTTTCAAATTTTTATTGCAAAGTTTTGTAAAGGTTAAATAACCTTGAACTTTTGAGCAGGGAAATCGCTTGCCATGTGTCCCTTATGGCATCGGTCGTGGTCATGATTACGATGTACAAGAGCTTTCTGTCATGTCCTTTGGGAAATGCAATTTGCTAAATCTACCTTTGCAGGGATTTGATCATAATCCATGGACTGTTTATAATTCAATGAAAAAATAGGATGGAAACCGCAACCTCTTCAACAGGGTGTTTGTTGGAATTGCTTGCTTCTAAGAGAATCGAGTCCTTCATACATGTGCGAGACCTTGTAAGAATGATCTTCCTCCACATATACAATCATCCCGATTGAGATGCCTAATGCACCTATCCACATTCACACAGGTCCTTCTGATTTCATTCATGCAACTCATATCTTATGGACAATATAATTCCATATATGTTTGATGCTCTCGTCGAGACTGTAGTAGGCTCAACACACTCCATAGGTTAACACCCTGTAACATAATCAAGTAGCTCTACATGGCCTTAGCACAACTATGATCAAAACTGAATGATGTAAGGGCTACAAATATTCATCAGTTGAACCAGACATTCTACACCTATGGCATCCATTGAAACTCTGGCTAAGGGAGTGGTTGATGCAACCTCCCTGCAAATATGGACTTTTCACCTTACTCTTCCATGAATTACGCTCCATTTCAACAACCACCAAATTTAGCAGACGAAGATGGAGTCGAAGAACAAGAGCAAGAACAAGAAAGGACCTGCAAACAAGGCCACTGATCTTCGCTTCAGCTTCGCATGAGTTCAGGAGGATGAATTTGTTAAATATACAGCATCAAGAGACATTCTCCAAACCAATCTTGTGTAGTCAAGATTGATCCTCCCATATAGAGGTGAGCACTTTGATTTCCTTCCGTATAGAGGTAATTCATAAAATTAATGATGTTGTAAAGTCTTGTTGGACAAGCCTCGGGACTTGTGTGTGTCAAGTCATGATTATCATGTGAACCTTCCGTATAAAAGTCATGCTTTACTTGTTAAAAGCATTTAATGTTGTGTGATATATTATTAACCATGATCACCAGATTGCTATTAATTCTCCTTTAGAGATTGATCACCTCTAAAGTGAATTACTTTAGCATATCATCATTTAGTCTGGAATAATATAATATGATCACAACATCCGATAATTCTTTTTAGTATAATGTAATGTGATGGATAATTAAAGTTAGCACATATTGACCATGCAGTAAGAGATAAAGAAATAAAAGATAAAGCATAGAGATCAAGAGAATTTGAAATTTCCCATGCAAACACTTCAACTAATTAAAGAGAACTCGAATTATTAAAGCTTCAGTTAAGTATCAATGCTTCAGTTAAAGCATCTGTTAAAGATATTTCTTAGTTAACTAAATAAATCACAGTGGTCACTTCAAGTAAATCAATCAGCATGATTTCAATTAACTAAGTGTTAAATAAAAGGGACTAGTTAACTAAAGTATTTTCACTTTAGTTAAACTAAAAGATGACACTTCAGTTAAAGAGAGTTAACTAAGTGACAACAAAGACGATCTGGTTAACTAAGTGTTATTGCATGACGACACTTATGTTAAACTAAAAGATGACATGTGAGTTGTGACACTTGCATGTCGACACTTAAGTTAGCCACCTAACTAAGTGGGAAATATTTCAGTTAAGAGGTGAGTTCATCCTTAGTGGCAGCTTAGTGAGATGAAGCAATGCATGAGAAGTGGGGCATACCACTCCATGAAAGAATAATACATCCATTTTGAGGGCGAGTTTATCCTGAAGTTAGAATTTAAAAATAGAAGAGAAGAATGTATAAATATGTTATACAAGATTGTTGAATCCAGTGTGAAGTTAATTCTCTTATCCATTGAAGGCAAGGTGCTTCTCTTTGTGTAGGATATTGTTCATGCTTTCTATTGTTGTGATGGGCACACATCCGATTGATCTCTCTTCTCTATTGCTTCTGTATCTTCACCAAGAAGTTTGGTGATCTCTTATCTTCCGAAAGCAATCTGCTATGTTGTAAAAGAAAGCATTCTCTGATATCCATTATATTATAATGAGAAGAATTGTTGGGGTTTTTGTTCTCATAATTTTGAGGATTTTCCCTAGGGTATATCTTGTGTTATGGTTGTATGAATTTCATGGATTGAATTGTCTCATTGCTTCAAGTCACTACATCTAAAAGAATTAAATATCAAAGCTTAACCAAATTTAAACATAGTATCAGAGCTCAGGGCGTGAGGGAGCTTAGTTTTGCATGTCAGCTAGAGCCTATGTTGATCCTAAGAAGTTGAGCACAAGATTTGAAGACTATGGAATCAGTCATTGTACGACCGAAAGACCATATTGAGGGCACCTAAAACTTAAATACTTGGAAGGATAGGATTCTCAACATCCTAGAGGAACATGACTTGGATGGCTATGTATCCACTGTGGTGGAGAAGCCTACATCTAATGCATGGCACATCAAATTCAAGAAGAATCATGCTAAGGCTAAACGGATCATCTATGATTCGGTAAAAGATAACTTGATGCCCATGATCACACCATTCAATATCGCGAAAGAATGTTATGATATATTGACTAATCTATATGAGAAGAAGGCCCCGACTCAAAAGATGGCATTGAAGAATAAGCTTCGGAAATGAAATACGGAGATAGATGAGACAATGGCCTCCTTCTTATGCAAAATCTCTCAAGTAAGAGATCAGCTTGCTAGTATCAGAGTAGTGGTGGATGAACATGATCTTCTCCAAACCGCTATTGATAGTCTCCCATCCTCATGGGAGACATTCTTGTATGTGGTAAATGGCCGAGAGGTACAACCTAACTTCGAAAGGTTGTGGCATGACTGCCTCCAAGAGGAGGGGTGAATCTAGAGCAATTCAATATGCATCAAAGAAGAAAATATTTCCCTCACGACAAGAATGAAGAAAGGAAAGAAACCCTTCTTCAAAAGGAAGTTCTCTCATTCAAAGAAGAAGGAGTTCAACAAAGGATTTGACAAGTCAAAAGCTAGATGCTTCAATTGTAACAAAAAATTCCATTTCTCAAGAGACTGTAGAGCAAAGTGGAAAGGAAAGTTTCATGTTTCTACCTTAATAGAAGATGAAATCACTCAAAATAATGCATTCGAAGAAAAGGAGACAAGAAGGGAGTATTATCTTATCTCATCCCTTTCGGGATCCATCATCACAAATGCAGACACATGGTTGATTGAAAGTGGTGCATCCAAACATATGACAGGTTACAAGAGGACCATCACCAATCTAAAAGAGAAAGAATTCACATGCATGGTAGAGTTGGGGGACAACTCAACTTATTCGATCCAAGGAGTTGGATCCACCTCATTCCAACTGAGAACCGATGATATTCTACATGTGGAGGACATTATATATGTTCCCGGCTTGAAAAAGAACCTCCTGTCAGTTTCGTTTCTTGAAGACAAAGGCTTCTGAGTTATCTTCATGGATAACAAAGCACTTTTATGGTTGAAGAACAAAAGCCTAGAATCTGTTGATGTGATTGGAATTCGAGAGGGAGGACTCTACAAGTTACCTGGGAAGTACATTCAAGCTATGATTCACCACACTATCATTCCATGCGAGCTATGGCACCGAAATCTTGGAACCCTACACTACAAAGCGCTACCGGGACTTTAAAATATGGTAAAAGGTATGCCTGTATTTGATTTTGAGCATGATAGTGTATGTCAGGGTTGTGCACTTAGGAAGAATGTTAATAAAATATTTTATAGCAGTTCTACTAGATCTAAAGGGATTTTATATTTAATACATTTTGATGTATGTGGTCCCATGTCATCCCCCTCCCTAAGTGGCTTCTTATATTATGTATTGTTCATATATGACTTTTCTAGGAAGCCATGGATTTATTTCATGAAGGCTAAACGTGAAACTCTTAGAAAATTTAAAGATTTTAAAGCCCTAGTTGAAAATCAGAAAGAAAATCACATCCGTGCATTAAGGTCTGATAATGGAGGTGAATTTGGTTCACATGCATTTAATGAGCTATGTAGTGATGCAGGAATATATAAACAATTAACAGTACCATACAACCCTTGACAAGACGGGCTTGCCGAAAGAAAGAATAGAACCATATGTGAGGCTGCAAAATCCATGATGCATGATCAAGATATGTCTACGACATTATGGGAAGAAGCCACCCGTACAACTATGCACATCTATAATAGAAGCTTGCATGCCATTCTAGATGAGAAGACACCAGAAGAAATGTTTATTGGTTAGAAGCCAAACATATCACACTTGAGGATATTCGGGAGGCCAGTATACATTCATGTACCGGAGCCTTCTGGAAGGAAATGCACCTTTGTGGATTATAGCGAATCATCCAAAGAATACCAAATATGTATCTGGTGAGAGACACATTGAAGTCAGCTGAGATGTTACCTTCCATGAGGAAGCTTCTTTCAAAAGATCGAAAGAGATTCAATGTGATTCAGAGATGGAGGATCCCGAGTCTGATTCTCCCCCTTCAGAGTTAGAGAGGGAGAAACTAGAAGATGCTTCAGATTCGCTAGCTCCTAAAGAACTGGTTGAGAGGTCACCTAATGAACCTCTCGCTAAAAGAAGATATTCTTGGTGCCGAGACATATTACAAAATGCAGAGAAACATGGAGCACCAGCAGGCTCATCCAGAGAGCACAAGAAACCTGACAGATATTTAGGGTATGTTTCACTGATGAGTCACATCATTGATTCAAAACCATCCTCATATGAAGAAGTTGCAAAGAATCAAGTTTGGAAATATGCAATGAAATAAGAGTACAACTCTATAATGAAGAATGATGTTTGGTTGGTTGTTCCCAAACCGGATGGGAAGTCCATTGTGACTTCCAGATGGATTTACAAGATAAAGCATGCTGCGGATGGTAGCATTGAGAAGTATACATCTAGATTCATTTCCATAGGTTTGTCTCAGAAAGAAGGCATCGATTATGATGATACCTTTTCCCCTGTGGCAAGGTACACCACAATCCGAGAAATGATTGCACTTGCATCTGTTCTAGGATGGAAACTTCACCAGATGGATGTGAAGACAACCTTCCTCAATGGCGAGGTTGAGGAAGAGGTTTATATTCAACATCTTAAAGGATTTTTGGTCCATGGGAAGGAGTCCCATGTTTTCAAGCTAAAGAAATATCTATATGGGCTTAAGAAAGCCCCCAAGGCTTGGTACTCTAGAATCGATAGCTACCTTCAAAAACTAGGTTTCTGTAAGAGTGAAGCTGATCCAAATTTGTACTTCAAAGTAGTGAAGAATCAACCATTGATATTGTTTATGTCTGTTGATGATTTTTTTATCATAGGAGAGGAACATCTGATTGCTTTTTGTAAGAGGGAGCTCACCTTAGGGTTCAAGATGAAAGACTTAGGTCTAATGCTTTCTTGGCCTTGAGATATGGCAAAGAAAAGATGAATTTTTTCTATCTCAAGGGAAGTACAATGTGGATATATTGCACAAGTTTGGCATGATGGATTGCAAATCTATGACTAAACTGATGGTTTCTAATTTGAGGAAACTTCATGATTCATGATTTGGATCAGATCTAGTAGATCCCACTTTGTATAGACAACTTATAGGCTCACTAATGTACTTGATACATTCGAGGCCTGATATATGTTATGTTGTGAGAATTTTGATTCAATTTATGTCTGATCCGAGACACATACACTGGACAGCTTCTAACCATGTGTTTAGGTACCTTCGAGGTACAATTTCATATGGAATTTGATATGACTCTAGTGGAGGAGTCATGTTACTTGGTTATACAGACTCAGACTAGGGAGGAAGCATTGTGGACCGTAAGAGGCTATTGTTATAGCCTAGGATCAGCTATGATATCTTGGTCCAGTAGGAAGCAGGGCTCCGTATCCTAGAGCACTACCGAAGAAGAATACATAGATGCTAGTGTTTCCTGCCGAGAAGCAGTGTGGCTCAGAAATCTACTTGGAGGGTTGTTCAGTGAAAAGCTTGATCCTACCATTATTATGTGTGACAATCAGAGTTGCATCAAGCTTTCTGAAAACTCATGTTTCATGACAAGTCGAAGCACATTGAAATGAAGTATCACTTCATCCGAGACATGGTCCAGAAAGGTACAGTGAAACTTTAGTTCATTGCTACTAATGAGAAGATTGAAGATGTGTTAACAAATCCTTTGTTAGTGACGAAGTTCAGGTACTTTCGAGACAAGATTGGTATGGAAGAGAATTCCTCCCTTGCCAAGAGGGAGTGTTAAATATACAACATCAAATTAATTATGTTGTAAATTCTTGTTGGACAAGGCTCCGGACTTGTGTGTGTCAATTAATTATTATCATGTGAACCTTCTGTATAAAGTTATCCATGAGATGGACCTCCCGTATAGAGGTGGACCTTGCATATAAAGGTCATGCTTTACTTGTTAAAAGCATTTAATGTTGTGTAATATATTATTAACCATGATTACTGGATTTCTATTAAGTCTCCTTTAGAGATTGATCACCTCTAAAGTGAATTACTTTAGCATATGATCATTTGGTCTGGAATAATATAATATGATCACAACATCTGATAATTCTTCTTAGTATAATGTAATGTGATGGATAATTAAAGTTAGCACATATTGACCATGCAGTAAGAGATAAAAAAAAAGATAAATCATAGAGATCAAGAGAATTCAAAATTTCCCATGCAGACACTTCAACTAATTAAATAAAACTCGAATTATTAAAGCTTCAGTTATAAAGCTTCAGTTAAGTATCAATGCTTTAGTTAAATCATCAGTTAAATATATGTCTTAGATAACTAAAGAACTCATAGTGGTCACTTCAAGTAAATCAATCAGCATGATTTCAGTTAAGAGGCGAGTTCATTCTAAGTGACAACTCAGTGAGATGAAGCATTGCATGAGAAGTGGGGTGCACCACTCCATGCAAGAATAATAGGTCCAGTTTGAGGGTGAGTTTATCCTGAAGTTAGAAGTTAAAAATAGAAGAGAAGAATGTATAAATATGTTATACACGATTTTTGAATCCAGTGTGAAGTGAATTCTCTTCTCCATTGAAGGAAAGGTGCTTCTCTTTGTGCAGGCTATTGTTCATGCGTTTTATTGTTGTGTTGGGCACACATCCGATTGATCTCTCTTCTCTATTGCTTCTGTATCTTCACCAACAAGTTTGGTGATCTCTTATCTATTGAAAGCAATCTACTATGTTGTAAAAGAAAGCATTCTCTACTATCCATTATATTATACTGAGAAGAATTGCTAGGGTTTTTGTTCTCATAATTTTGAGGATTTTCCCCAGGGTATATCTTGTGTTATGGTTGTATGAATTTCATGGATTGAATTGTCTCATTGCTTCAAGTATCTGCATCTAAAATAATTAAAGATCAAAGCTCAACCAAATTTCAATAGAATTTTCCTTCTTTTCTTCTCCAATTTACTCATTGAACCCTCAATGCTTCTCATACACAAAGATTATTCCATCTCCCAGCTTCTCCAGGCTCTTGACGATGACATGTTCAGAGACAGTCTGTTACAAAATCACCACCATTTTCAGGTTTCTCCGCTAACGCACGCCATATGCACTTGCTTGAATGAAACCCTCGACAAGGACATACTGAACATCATTGTGAATCTCTGCACAATTATTGCCAATGATGATGATGTCATGGTTCTCCAAGATTTTTTACATAATCTAGTGCTACAACTTTCTTCGTATGGACTCGGGGTCAAACATACGTCGTAACGCTACCATCGAAAATACATTAAAATTTCTTGGAAATTTTATGATCAGTAAATTAAGTGACTTAAAACTTAATGATTAAGAAATCAAGTTCCTGAAAGATGATCTTTATTCTCTAGATTTATTGCAATATTGCTTTGTTTGCAAATTTTGTTGTGATTTATAAATTAACTGAAACCTTAAAGAAATATTTTATCTCTGGATTTAACGTAAATTACAGCTTAAATAAAACCTGTGATTTACAACCATTCTAATATGCCTTTCCCTTCCAATGACCACCATTCTATTCTTTCTCAAAGCAAGTTTCATTTATCAGGCAAAATCTTTCAGTCTAAACGACCTTGAACTCTTCAGGAGTAATTAATACAAAGTATAAGAGGGTATACATAGATATATATGTATTTATGTATATGTATATGAACTTATATGTGGGAAACCCAACTCGACTAGAGAAAAGTCAACCATTGTAGGTTAATGCAGCAACCGTATCCAGTTGGATGTTAATAGTCGAATCCGACTCTCATATTGAATGATAAATAGATATAATATATTAAATGATGTCTTTTACAAGATAGACTTTCCTGTATTTATAATTGTTTAAAGGGTGTGTAATACAACTCTTCATAAAGACTTACACCATTTCACTAATTAATTATAATATTATATTATTCTTGTTTGTTGTTATTATTATTTTTTTTCCCAAGAAAAAAGCGTAATTTTATTTCAGCAGAGGTGAAAAAATTACATTATGTATATGCGTATAGCATGCGGTTATCCATTGAAGGACGATAAACCAGTAACAAAAGATTTCAGTAAAGAAATCCATTAAGTTCTAACATCGCCAATATAGGGCCAAAAAAAAAACAGTAAGGAAACATCATAACAAGATATGAAAAAAACTATAGCTGACAGGTGGTTCCCCAAGCCTCCTGTTTTCCAAAAAAAAACTAGTCTATAAAGTTTGAAAGGACGCAGCCTTTCATCAAAAACCAAAAAGTATAATCACATCCATAGTAAATAGTAACATCAAAACAGTTTCCAGCTACTGTTCCTGTATAGTCAAGATTTCCATAAAAGGTCTATGATAGTATTCATAGTCGGTCCCATTCCTATGTTCTTTTATTTTCCACAGCCCCATTGCCAAGTCCTTGCCAATCTTAGCAGCCTGGTCTGCCTCCTTGTTGTTATCCCTGTATATATGCCCGCAAGAAAAATGTAAGAAGGACAATTTCAGTTCCAGGATGTCCTGTAGAATATTCTCAAGTCTAATATCCCTGCAATGTTGCGTACCAGTTGTCCAGTTTGTGACATTCATAGAGTCTCCATACACATTTATCATTTGACAGCCAATCTCCCTAGCAAACATAAGAAGCAGCTTTAGGCTCATTAATTTAGCATAATTATTTCCACCCTCCCCCAATCCCCAGAAAAGGTGGTATTAGTGGGTTCGTGATAAATGTAGTATCGCCCCACCCTCACAGTTGTATTCCAAAGTAGAACCATCGTAGAATCCCCAAGGTCAAGAAACGTCAATTTCAAGAGCAAGGACATCTCGTTGTTTTGCAACTTTGATGTGATGTGGGTAGGCCTTTAAAAATCCACAGATCTATACAGCTGAGACCACTGGAGTGCAGGGTTTTTCATTGAAAATCATGCCATTCCGTGCCAACTAGATGCCCCATGCCACCAGTAAAGGAAGATTTCTGTAGGACATGCCAATAGGGTCCCTAAACCACTGTGTCCAAGCCAACAGTATCGAATCCCCATCCCAATTAAACATTGTGTTTGTTAATCTGGAGCATTCCACCCATACCTGCACCACGTATGGATAACGTAGGAATAGATGGTGACAAGTTTCCTCGTTTGCTTTGCACAATATGCACCACCCCGGCCCCGTCCGATTCTTGAGCTGTAAAAAATCCCAGGTAGGGATGGATTCTTCGAGAACACACCACATGAAGATACGATGTTTCAATGGACAATTTATCCTCCATATGGATTTCCACCACCCCACCAAAGCACGTGGATTAATGAAGTGACTTAAGCTGATGTAGCCATTCCTTGGTGTGTATAGTCCATTTGGAGCCCCCTCCCATACCAAACAGGCCTCCTGGTTACGGATGAGTACATGTGAGCAAATGAGTGCTTAGTAATATGTTATCAATTCCCCCTATTCCTCCACAGAGAGTGCCAATGTATCTGCACCGATCCACGATTGATTCCATAGGTTGGTTCTATCATGAACTACGAGATGGGATAAGTTAGTTATGCCAATTTCCCGCAAAGATGTAATCAAGTAATCAGATAAGATGTGTCTACCAACACTCCCATACCAAGGATCTTCCCCAACACATAGAGCCTGTCCATTCCCAATATTCCAAGTAAGTAGATCGCCAATCACCGAAAAAGATTTGATAATTTCTTTCCATATAACAGAGCAACCAATATGAGTCTTATTCGTGGCCCGAACCCAGTCCATTACAGATATAGGGGAAATATATTTATGTATGACAACTCGTGTCCAAAGGCTTTCATATTTTAGCAGTCTCCAAACCCCTTTCGCCACCAATTCTCTTGAGAAGAGATGAATGTTCTTAAGACCCCATCCCCCTAAGGATTTTGGGATAGCGATTTTCTGCCAACGGACCCAAGATGAAACAAAATCTCCTTTCCCACTCCAAAGAAAACGAAAGCACAGTTTCCTAGCGGTTTCCAGTGTCCCTTTGGGGATCCAAGAGAGGGACATCTAGTACACCGGTATGGCCTCTAAGACGGATTTCACTAGGACCAGCCTCCCAGCTCTAGATAACCACCTGTGACTCCATACCTTCAACCTCTTGTGAAATTTTTCAATGAGCCAGTGCCAATCCTATTTGGTATATGCATTAGGTTTTAAGTGGTACCCAAGGTAGCAGAAACCATCATCAAGACTTAAAAAGGTATAGGGGAAGATCCTTCGAATAGTAGAGATCTCACCTTCCCTAAGAAGGTGAGTCGTAATAGTAGATTTCCTGTCATTGATCTCCATACCCGTAGCTCGAGAGAAGAGTTTAAAAATGTCCTGGAGAGTTTCCATATCCCTAGCCGACCCAGAACAGAAGATGAGTATATCATCCACGAAAAGCAGATGAGTGATATATAAATCAGGAGCCACTTGTATCCCCTGTAGGGTGCCATCCCTATCGGCCTTCTTCAATGCTTTACTTAGCCCTTCCGCAACCAACAGGAACAGTAAAGGTGATAGTGGGAAACCCTGATGAAGGCCTCTTTCAGACCGAAAGAAAGGAGATGCTGCACCATTAATGAGTACCACAAAAGATACTGTAGATATACAGCTCATAATCCACCTAATAAAATCCACAGGAAAACCCAGATGTGTAAGAAGTAAATGAATATACATCCAACTCACCTTGTCAAATGCTTTTGACAGATCAATCTTCATTATAGCTCCTTTGATTTTTTTAGATTTCATACTATGGATGCCCTCTTGGGCTACTCCAATCGCCTCATGGATTTGTCGACCTTCCAGAAATCCAAATTGTTCCTCAGAAATATGCTTGGACAGAATGATTTTTAGCCGCCAGGCAATAATTTTTTACACCACCTTATAAACACAATTACACAAAGAGATGGGTCTGAAATCACTTAAAGAGGAAGAATTGTCAGTTTTAGGTATTAGGGCTAGAAAGGTGGAGTTTAGGGCAGCTGGGATTCGCCCAGAGATTCTAGTGTTTTCCACCATCTGCAGTAGATCATTCCCAATAAGCTCAAATAGTGCTATGACGAATTCAATAGTCCATCCATCCGGCCCCGGACTTTTGTCTTTTTCGAAACTCTGTAACACTCCCTTCAGCTCCTCTTCTGTCACAATTGCCATCAATGAGTGATTGTCATCCTCATCCACAAACCGAGGAAAGAGTTGTGCCATGCTGACTATTTCCAGAATATTAGCCTGTGCAGGGGCTTTAAAGAGAGTTTGGAAGTGATTTACCCCAACCCCAGCCATACTTTCAAAAGAAGTCTGGGGATCCCCCAAAGAGTCTTCCAGGCTCCAGATGGTATTAGACGCCTTTCTACCTTTAGCATATGTATGAAAAAATTTTGTATTCTCATCCCCAGCCGATAGCCACAAAGCCCTGCTTTTAAGACGCCAAGTTTCCTCTTTTTCCAATAAAAGCAAATTTCTCCTACCTTCCAGAGATATCAAGTGTGCTTTCTTTTCTACAGTGCCCAGTGCCCCAGTGCCAGAATCATAAAAAGACTGAAGCTCCAATTCAATCGACTTCAATTCTCTATCATCTCTACAATTCTTTTCATAGCCCCATTCCTTCACAGGCCTCTTAATACGTTTGATATTTGCAGAGAACTGATGAGAGGCAGAGTGACCCCCCCTGGGTTGTAGGGTACCCATAGGGATCCCACCAGATCAAAAAAGGTCTCATCCTGTAACCAGATCTTATTAAACTTCAGCGGTCCAGCTGGTTTTGAAGGTCCGTCTCGAATCTCCAAGAAAATGGGGAAGTGGTCAAACGAGCCCCCCGACCCTACCCACTGTCTCAATAGGTATCTTCTATCCACAAAAATTTCTGACACCAGAAACCGATCCAACCGTTTCTCAACCCTATTGTCACCTATCCTGTTATTCCTCCAAGTAGATTTAAGAAGAGTAGGTTCAATATCCAACAGATTATGTGTAACTAGCTTGTGGGTGAAGTAGTCTGCCAATGGGTCAGGCCGAGCCCTACTACCCCAAACTTCTGCTGGACCAAGAGAAAAATTAAAATCCCCTCCGAGGATCAAGTTTTCTTCCTGTAGCAAAGGATGCGAGAGGATAGAATCCCAGAAGGGAGCCCGGTTCAAATATGGTCCATAAACATTTACCACCGTAAAGAGTTCACCAAAATCTAGAGAACAGCAGGTCATGCCCAAAGCCGCTTCCACGCCCCAGAGGTTGAGGCACTGCACCGAACGAGAGTTCCAACCCATAGCCAGGCCACCGGACTGACCACGAGCATCCAAGGTAGCAAAGATCCATCCTCCAAACCAACTTTCGAGTAATATTTTTATACCCTCACCAACACCCAAATTCTCCTGGAGTAGAATGATATCCGGGTGTTCAAGGGATACCACTCTACGAAGTGCTGTTCTTTTATGGGGACAAGCAAGACCCCTACAGTTAAAGGACATAACTTTCATTAACGACCCCTCTTCTGGGCACGCACCGCTCTAAGCGCCCGATCAATCGTCACCTGTTTGCCTTCAATCAGATCCATCTTGGCCTTGGATTGTGCTTTTGAAAGATGAGATTTCCTACCACGGCCTTTCCCAATTTTATTCACCCCAGCACCCAGCCCTCCCGGGGAAACTTTGGTAAGAGATCGAAGAAAATATCCAGAGTCCGATGAGGTAGTATTGGAGGAAGAAAAACACTCAACAGGGCCAGGATCAATTTCAGGCGGTAGGTCCAGCAGTCTCACCCCAGGGTCCGGCAAAGTAAGGTGGGTGGAGGGGAGGGTATGTGGAGAGGTAGGGAGGTCAGAATCGATACATATAGGTTCCACTAAATCCATAGCCGAGGAGATATTCAATTTTTTTAAAGCCTCTAACCAGTCCGGATTATCGAAAGTACAATTTTTTAAAACAAAATGAAAGGAGAGGGGATTAATGGAATGAGTAATACCCGCCGACGAGGTCCCTGCAATCAAGGTAGGAGCAGATTAAGAAAGCACCATCGCTGAAGATCCAGGAACCGACTGTCCAATATTTGGTGCCTCCAAAACTTGTTCCTGAAGAATGCCGTCAGTACCTTCCGCAGTAGCCCCAGGTCCCGATAGAGCAAGACCATGAGGGTCTTCCTTATCTCGGGTTATTCCATGGCCCTCATCCGCATCCAGAGCCACATCATGAGAAGGTCCAGTAAATGGAACAGCAGTTGACGAGGTAGACTCCGCAGCAAAAGTGGATTTAAGTGTCCCTCCATTTTTCCTTGAGGCAGAAATTTACATTCAGCCACCGGATGACCATATGCATGACAATGACGGCATCTGAATGGAACATTTTCATAGTCCAATTTCTGCACATAAACTAAGGGTCCCCAGCTGAGGGTTACATCCGGTGTTAACCCATCTCTGATGTTCAAATTAACTAGAATACGGGCAATCTTTCTTTGACGGGTTTGAAGAAAACTATAATCTCCATCCAAATAGGTACCAATCAGGTTACCTATCCCTCTGAAATGTCGTTCCGACCAGTAATGGAGAGGTAAACCAGGTAGCCGAACCCACAGTGGAACCAGATCCAGAAGTTCCCGGCTTGCATCAAACATCGGATGCCAAGGTTTAATCATGACCGGGCAATGATCCCAGCTCCAGTTGGAATTAAGTACCCATTTAGTATGTGCCTCAGAGTGGAAATTGAAAGTGAACCAGTTGCGGGTTAATTCCACAACTTCCGGGGAATAACCTAATTCTGCAGCCCAATTTTCTCCCACCCAGGCCTCAATGGTGTGCAGAGAGGAAGATCTCTCCAAAGCCTTACCAACCAAGGTGATACTGGTCATCGTGATCAATTGATTCCACTCAACGTCTTCCCCCACGGCATAGTTATACTTGTTCCTACTCAGCTTTAGCCATCTTTTTCTACCTCATTTCACCTGATGTGAGGTATCATCCGATGAAGGGCCTCCCCACTCTTCGAAACTTGTACCAGAGCCCACATGGGCTAGCAAACCCACGATGCTCATGCACTTCCAGTAAACCCTGCCTCGTGCCTTCCCTTTCCCCAGCAGTGTTCAACATAGGAGAATGGTCCATAGATGGTAAATCCACCCTACCAGTTCCCTGAAAACCGTCAGTAACCGAAAGTGGCCCTGCCTTACCATCCGCCGAAACCTCGATGGCATTAATAACCTGTTCTGAAGACCATAGTGAAGTCCTAGTTTCAGGAAAAGGTGAAGTTGATGGAGTATGACCTGATAACACGTTTAACGGCCCAGAACCTGGAGAACTTGCAAGAAAACCGGAAGAAAAAAACCCTAACTCCGGGTTGTTCTCAGTAGAAGGTAATACCCCCACCCCATCAGCAGCTGAAGGTGCCCCATCCTGCCACCTGGCACTCGAGGGCTGGGTCCATATGGGCATCTCATCCGACGGGTCGAAAGCATAGTCTACCATGTCATCATAATTAGTCATGACGGTAGCAAGCCCATAGAAATAGTTAAACAGTAAACAGGCGAAATTACGAAACCCCCAGGGTTTAACCAAAACCCAAATTAATCACAGCAAAAAACCAACAGGAATACACGGTGTTCGATGTAGAAATGATCGCCACCTCGCAAGCTCAATTGTCAGGCTGATATGCCTCAACCTGACAGAAAAAACTCCTCCGATGCCCCACCTAGGGTTCCGCCATGATTCAAAACCCCTGCGAGCTCCAAGAAAACCAATACCAATCAGAATACATGTCCAGTGCAAATTTTGTATTAACTCTGTTTGTTGTTATTATTATTATTATTTCTATATATATATATATATGTTGATGTTTATTTTATTATTATTTTATTCATAACATTGCCTCTCTCTTAGCAAGGCTTTGTCCTCAAAGCCTTATAACGTTGTCGCACCGTTCCTTATGACGTTGTAGCTGACGAAACATGTCGGTACGAACTTCTATGTGTAGAACATAACTTCCGATATGTTGACGGATCAATCTAGCCAAAATTGATTTGTTGCCGACTGTTGGGATTCTTTATTGATCTGTTGTGAGGAACTTTGAGCACATTAGTACCATTATCTTTCGACAATTCCCACTTTTTAGGATACTGGTTTATATGGTTGGGGTGTCGATAGGGAGTTATTGTTGTTTGTTTTTTTACAAGATTTTCTTCTTTCTGAACTGTGACGAGGACTGAATTTGTATTTGCTTCTTTTTTCTCAACGTAGATTTTTGAGTCCAAGGGTTTTGATGTCCTCTTTTGAATTTGGTCCAACTTATTGTCTAACGAGTCTTTTTCTTTTTTAAGATTTTGGGTCATTTCTTCTTGCGCCTTATCATCTTTAAGCTTCTGAATTTGATCCATTAGATCTTGTTTGTGCTTCTTGAGGTGACCATTTTCATCAATGTTTTCTAATAGTTTCTTCTGAAGATCTCGATTCTCCTCTTCTAGCTTTTGATTCTGTTGTGCTTTATCCTTCGTCTTTTTTATTTGAAGAAGCAATTTCTGATTATGATCTCTTAAATGAGAGATCTCTTCTTCTTTATCTGTGACTATTTTGTCGAATTCTGACTGCATCTTTTGATCTGACTTCTAATTACCCTGTGAAATCATCTTTGATATATCCTTGAAGTCTTCAGATGTTGGAGCTTCTAAATCTGACTTTATTGTAATATCTTGAATTGTGATTCTCTTCTGTTTATAGGAAAAAGTAAGAAACTTATTTTCAGCATTTAAAATGAAGGTCCCCAATGTTTTAATCCAAGGTAACCCCAAAACTATGTCACCATCAGAACTCCATAAGGAACTAATAGTGAATTGAGATATGACCATATAATCTCCAACATTCAATTCTAATCCACTTATTTGAAATTGCTTCCTATTCCAAAAGTCTAGCCTTTCTCTTATATCAGATTCAGGAATCACTAAATGGTTAGCAAATTCAACACTAATATAATTATTTATTTCACTAGGGGCAATAGAAATGGTGACAAATCCCAAGTAAGGCAGAACCATTGAATGAGGACAATGTTGGATCTGGAGAAATCACAGAATCCCCTCCGGAAACCCATCTCTCTCCCGTTATAAAACACATTTCAGAAAAATCAACCCCGGATCCGACTTCACCAAAGGAAACTTGGGTAGATATAGCTGCCGCAGAAGAAAGGATCCAGCAGCAAACTTCCCCAGGAGGAACCTGGGCAGAAATGGTTAAAATCAGCAGGCCAAACCTTCTATCTTCATCCTCAGAACTAAACACTTCCAAAGAAACACAGGCTACTCAGGATTTAAAGGCAACAAAATTAGGCCCCCCCCCATCCACCAGAGGAAGAAGATCGCAACGGTAGCACTGTGAACAAAAGGCAGAAAGAGAACTAAATCTAGGAAGGCAGCTAAGTATTGAAGACACCAAGCTTCTTCAAAACTCCAAAACCACTAGCTACAAAGAAGCACGATCTCGAGTAGGATCTCAACCACCCAAGAAATAATGAAGCTTGTCTCTTGGAATAGCAGAGGGCTTGGAGGATCCCATAAAATTGAAGCTCTTAAAACTATGTTAAAGTCCGAAAAAGCTGACGTCCTTCTCATCCAAGAGACTAAAATGAGCAAAGAAGAGATTTTGGACCTTTCGAATCTCTTTTGGAAAAATAGTACAGGCATGGCAATAAGCTCCAGAGGAGGTGCAGGAGGCATTGCAACCTTTTGCAACTCAAATAAATATACCCACAATCTGGTGAAAGAAAATACACATTGGCTCCTTACCGAAATAATTAGTAAAAGCAGTCCCGATTCTTTCCTCTTATGCAATGTCTATGGACCAACTCACTATAGGGATAAGCAAATATTTTGGAATTCCCTCCGATCTCTTTGTGAAGAACACTCTGGGAAAAATCTCATCATTGTCGGAGACTTCAACACAACAATCTCTAGCTCAGAGAAAAGGGGAGGCTCTCTCATCAGAGATCCTTTTGGAAAAATGATGCAAGACCTTATAGCAGACTTCGATCTTCTGGATCCTAAACCCAACAATGGAAGATTCACCTGGAGCAACAAGCGCATTTGCCCGGGTCACATCACTACTCCTTTGGATCGTTTCCTGGTAAGAACCTCCATCCTTCATCTCGATATTTTAGTTTCCTCTTATCTTATCTCTTCGGCTTCCTCGGATCATATACCGATTTCTCTCTCCCTTTCCCCTGCCGCCAACTTGGGCCCCATACCTTTCATATTTAATCCCCTTTGGCTCCACCAAAGCTCCACGCTGGACCTTATTCACTCTGTGTGGAACAATTCCTTCTCCGATTCCCCTGGATACATCTGGGAATCCAAGCTTAGAGTAGTCTGCCAAGCCTTAAAATCTTAGGCTATCTCCTCCTATCCGGAACCCTCCTTCATTAAAAACACCCTTCAAGACAAGCTCTCCAATCTGCAAATTCGAATGGAACAGGAAGAAATCACCCAGATAACCCTGATGCAAGAAAGGGCACTCAATGCTGAAATTCTACTAGCTGCCAAAAGAGAGGAAGAAACTTGGAGAATAAAATCCAGGCAACTTTGGCTCAAAGGGGGAGACAAAAACACCAAGTACTTCCACAATCAAGCAAAAGTCAGGCTTAGTCGAAATTTCATCAGAGAAATAAAAGACGCCAACAACCAAGTGGTAGAAGGTCATGAAGCCATTAAGAAAGCAACCCATCAACACTTTCAAAACCTTTTTATCGATGGTGGAGCCACGGATACAAATTCCCAGGCAGACCTTCTATCTGGAATCACCCCCACAATTTCTGGAAAAGACAATGAAAGACTCGACAAGCCTATCTCTGAGAATGAAGTCATCACGGAAATCTGGTCACTTCACCCGGACAAAGCCCCAGGTCCCGATGGCTTCACCATTAACTTCTATAGAGCTGCCTGGAACATAATCAAAGAAGATCTAATCAAGATGCTGAATTGGACTAAGACCAAGGAAAAGATTGGAGGTGCAACAAAAACAACTTTTCTCGCCCTCATTCCAAAGGATAAAAATTCCCATTCCTTAGAGAGATTCAGACCCATTTCCTTATGCAATACCTCATACAAAATCCTCACTAAAATTCTGGAAAATCGAATGAGGAAAATGATGAGAAAAATCATCTCAGATACCCAAGGTGGCTTTATCGCTGGCAGGCAAATCATGGACAACATAGTCATCGTCCAAGAAGCCATCCACTCTAGCCTGAAGGACAAGCAGCAAGGAATGGCTATCAAAATCGACATGGCCAATGCCTTCGACAGAGACAACCACTTATTTCTTTTCAAAATTATGCAGAAAATGGGATTCTCCGGGAACTTCATTCGATGGGTCAAAGCTTGCATCTCCAGTCCATGGATCGCTCCTCTAATCAATGGTAGACCGACTGGTTTCTTCAAAGCTTCTCGTGGACTCAGAAAAAGGTGTCCTCTTTCACCCTTCCTCTACATCATAACAACAGAATCTCTAAGCAAGAAATTATCCACCCTACTAGAAAAAGGAGAGTTGAAAGGCATCAATATAGTCTAGGGAATAAAAGCTACAAACCATGCCCAATTTGTAGATGATACCATTCTCCTTGGAGGCGCTTCCATTACAATAGCAGAAAGATTCAAAGGAGTCCTCTCCACCTTTGTTAAAGCTTCAGATGGGAAAATAAATGATCTCAAATCTAAAATTTATGGTTGGAACTACTATGAAAGAATTGTTTCTAGGATTGCCAGAATTCTCGGCTACGAAGGAACGACTAATTGGAACTCCTTCAGCTACCTGGGATTCCTCATCCACAAAGGGAAAAAGAAAACCTCTGACTGGAACGTTTTAATAGAGAAGATCAAAATGAAAATCCAAGCTTGGGGAGTTCAATGGTTAAACCTAGCCGGCAAAACTTATCCTTATCTCCTCAATCCTTGCGGCCTATCCCATCTACACGTGCTCAATAGATTTGGCTCCCAGTTCTCTTATCCAACGCTTTCAAAAAGAAATCAAAACCTTCCTATGACAAGGGGGAAAAACAAATGGAAGCAAAAAGTTCAATCTCATCAGTTGGGAAACGGTTTGCAATCCAAAAAGCAATGGAGGAGTAGGAATAAGAGACCTTGACAAAATGAATCTTGCTTTGGGAGCCAAAATTCTTTGGAGGGTGCTCTCTAGGAAGCCAGCATGGTGGAAAGATATTCTCAGAAAGTAATAACTAAAAGGAACTAGAAACAGATGCTTGGATGAAATTCCTCCTAAGATCGACGACTCTCCAATTTGAAATCTTTGCAGGAAGGCGGCTCCTATCTTAGAAAAAGATATGCGTTGGTTCCCTAGCAATGGAAAGCAGATAAAAATCTGGGAAGATCCCCTTAGCCCCTCATCCCTTGGCCAAAACCCCTTCTTCTTTGCTGATCTAAAACTTTGGATGGAACAGCAGAGCATCCACACCCTGTTCGATCTCTCCCTCTCGTCAAAATCTGGCAACTGGAAAGGCTGGAAAACTTTCGATATCCCTGCTCACCTCAGCTTGGAGTTCTCCACCATGATCTCCTCCCTGCAGGGCTGCAACTCGATTCACGTAAATCTTCGTGACTCTAGAAGTTGGGGAAATCAAGGCACCTACACAATAAAAGATAGATACTCCTCCTTACTCAGTAATCAACTCAAAGACCAGAAATGGAAAGGCATTTGGAACAATGACAGTCTCCCCAAAGTGAACTTCTTTTGCTGGACCTTGGCTCACAAGAAGATTCTCACAACTGAAAACTTGAAAAAGAGAGGTATTGTTGGCCCATCCATGTGCACTCTATGTAAGCAATCAGAGGAAACCATCGAACATCTCTTCCTTGAATGCCCCTTCACCACGAAAGTATGGAATCTGGCCACCCAAGAACTCCAAGCCACGCTCGTCCTTCCCACCTCTATATCAGATTTTTTCACTTGCTGGAAAGACTACTACCCAGGCTCTCTTCACCAAAAATCTGACTTGTCCACAGCTTGGATAGCCCTGCCCAAATTCATTTGCTAGAAGATCTGGAACATAAGAAACAAAGGGATTTTTGAAAACCAAACTCACCCTCCCTATCGAATCTCCCTCACTGCCAAAACCCTCTGGTCCGAGACGCTCCTCTCCAAGGGTCTCACCCACATACATCAGGAACCTCTTAGCATTGAAGAAAAACTCTGGGCCTCTGACCTTCTTCTTCCTCCAAGATCAACACTCAAAACCTCGGACCTCAAACCCAACCCTACCAATTGGCAAATCCGAATCCCCCCAAATGACTTTGAAGATTGGAAAGCTCAGCTAGGCAAGCATTCTCTTTTCTTTGATGGTGCCTCTAAAGGAAACCCAGGGTTGGAAGGCGCGGGAGGGGTCATCTTTGATCCCGGAGGAAACAAAATGAAAATATATGCATGGGGGCTTGGAGCAAAGACCAATAATGACGCCAAATGGCTTTCCTTACTAAATGGCCTAGTAGTAGCCATCACTATCGGAATAAAAGAGCTGACAGCCATTGGAGAATCCCTCCTCATAATCCAAGAAGCTCGTAACATTGTCAGGAAACGCACCATCCCCTCCCACAAATACCACCATATCCTCAATTATCTCAACAAAGATTTTCAGCATCTAAATTTCCTCCATGTGTTGCGCTCAAATAATCATCATGCCAATACAATGGCAAATAAAGGAGTGTTGCAATGTTCAGGGCTTCTATCCTATGAGGATGAAGAACCTTATAATTGTTGTATCCCCTAACACCTTAGCTCATTGGGGCTCTCACCTCACCTACCAACTCATGCCTCTTTTCACTCCCGTCACCTTAGGCTTCGTCCTCACCAAACCTTGCATGGAAACACTTGGCATTCAGCTCGAGGGTAGATGGAGGCATTTAATGCCTTCACATGGCCTCCTCCCATCTACCCCCACTACCTCACATGCTCCGATTTAATTCATCCCCCGACGCTTCCAGACTCCCTCGTGGTTAAACCTTGCTCCAAGGATGGATACTCATTCCACTTCCCGCTGTGTGCCTTCTCTGGTTATGAGCTCTGGCCCTCGCTCGCCTCGGCTCTCTTGCAAGCTCTGTGAAAAGCCTCTGTCAACTCCTCACCTTTCCCTCCCTGAAGAAGTTCTCCTCCAGCCTCTGCGCTCTCTACTTGTGGACCTCACGTCTCTTAACCTGAGAGAAGAAGAGCTTGAAGCCCTCGACTCCCATTCTACCAACCCCGAGGCAGGAATCATGGAAGCACAGGTGAACAAGACTCGTATTGAGGTAGCTGACATCAAGAAGAATATGACGAGGGTCTTCACCCTTATGCACACTCTCAGTACCGAGGTCAGGCACAACAATGATTTGATGAATGGTCAAATCTACTCCATGTCAGAAATGGTGGATTTTATAGCCAATGGCATCTCCAAGGTGCATGATAACTATAGAAACATTGCAGATGTTGAAGGAAAGATTGATAGGCTCAGAGAAGATCTGGCTCACTGCATCCCAGGGTTCCACGACACTACTGTCTCTAGCTCCAACCCTGATGATTCCATGGAAATCCTAGAACTGCCTCGTCCTCATCAGAAGTAATGCAGCACGCTGGCTCTACATTTTGCGGGTTATATTTTTCTTTCTGCATTAGCTTAGAAATCCTCATGGCTATCAGCTGTTTAAATTTTGGTTTTTATTAGACTTTAATGGATCCTGCATCCAAATTTTGTAATGCTCTGCTTCAATAAGCTTATTTTAGGACAATTTGTAAGAGTTTACTGTTATAATCTCAGACTTTATAGAACTAGGAGAAGCAGTAGAGAAACAGAAAAGAAAATCTTGATTGCTGGTCCCTCACAGAGGAAAACCAGACACTCTCTCTATGTAATTTTGAAGACTCTTTTATTAATATAATCCCCACAACCGTTCTTGTTGAAAAAAATAGAAATGGTGACATCCTTCCCTGCAAGTGTCCCTTTAACTCTAAATAGTATTGAGACATTCTTCAGTGAGGTGCTAGGAAACCTTTCCTTCTTTTCAACATTAAAACCCATCTTCTTGAGTTTTCTTTGAAATTTATTCAGACCTAATTTGGAGAAACTCCCGATTTTTTTTTTGGCTAAAAGCCAAATCAACGAAATGCCCAAGAAGGGTCTCTGATACCAAATGCAAGCAACCGTATCCAGTTGGATGTTAATAGTCGAATCCGACTCTCATATTGAATGATAAATAGGAATAATATATTAGATGATGTCTTTTACAAGATAAACTTTCCCGTATTTATAATTGTTTAAAGGGTGTCTAATGCAACTCTTCATAAAGACTTACACCATTTCACTAATTAATTATATTGTTATATTATTCTTGTTTGTTGTTATTATTATTATTATTTCTATTTATATATATATATGTTGATGTTTATTTTATTATTATTTTATTCATAACAGTTAACAATTGGATATTCTCTGGTTTTTTTTTCTTTATAAATTTAAAACAAGAAGATGAGATAATATCAGGAATTAAAAACTATTGATAAATAAAAATCTCTATTGTAAGCTGGATCTCTTATGTTGTTAATATCCTCGCAACATTGTTTTGGTTGGATGGGGTAACTCCATGAAGATAAAAGCCTCGCTTGTAATGTATTAAAGATATGAAAAATATATTTGGGAGGAGAGATAGAATGGCACAATTGCTGTAAAATTGAGCAAGGCCATCTTAACCTTTTCCTCCAATGTAATTTGGCGAATAATGGCCAGGAGGAAAGTTTTCGACAATGGCTTGGGAGCTGATGGAAAAGGATTTCGACATCTTCTACTAGAGCTATGACCTATTGACAGAGAGCTCAACATTGGAGAGTTCATTGCTTATTCGGATTGGTTGGACTTACAGAGCATCAAGGGGTGTATGTTCAAACTAAATAAAACATATGATGCATTCACTGAGAAAATAATAGAATACCATATTCTCATGGCAGTTGTTCCCTCCAGTGATGGCCAAGCATAGGAAGAGGTAGAGCGTGCTAAATACTTCGTGGATGTGTTGATCTAGATGACAGCCGAGAATGATCATATAAAGGGAAATACCAAATTCACATAAGAAATAATTAAGTCAATTATACTTGTTTGTCGCTAAGGCTCCCGATATTTTATTTCTAAGGTATCTGTTGATTTTAAGTCAATATTAGATTAGTTTTAATACTTCAATTGTAAAGACAAATTGTTTTCCTATAGGATATGTTTTCCACTGGAATGGATACGTCGTCATGGACATGGGCACATCTTCAACAGACTTCCAAATCTTAATAAAACTACACGCCAGAAAGTAGGTGAAGTAACGAATGACGTAAAGGAAATGGAGGATTTATAGAAGCTTTATCAATGACCGGATCGAAGGATAACTACGTCATCTTTCCTGGGCCAGTGACTTGTTAACACCATACCAAACTATACAAACATAGTTGAATTAATATCGACGTATCAAAAAAATTGGGTCCCTCTCATGAGGATGGCCAATTACGACGCTTAATAAAAGGAATGTTGTGGCATGTAACCTGGCCACTCACGAATGGGAACCACGTGCTACATTTTTAATCTTTTATTTGTTATTTTGCATACATGGCTCCACCACATGATATTAATATGTCTTTCCTTCCATTGATGTGCCAATTTGATTTTATTTCAATTAGCGTTGTCGTGTGTTGGAAGTGGGCTCAAAGGAGCATAACCAAATATCACGAGGAATATGATTCGTTTCAATTTTCAAGGTATCCATAGCTAGGGTCATTGGATTAGTTTCAAAACCTAACGGTTTTCACCCTCCCCATGGGATAATTGCATATATTTTCATTCACACGCTTACCACATGCACAGTTAAAGGCCCTTCGCGAAGCTTCCTCATTTGGGCATGGTATATGTTGTCTTAGGCCTTACAAGTGGCAACTCTAAACTTCTGTAACAAACTCTCTACAACGTAAGTATGTTAGCTCCTTAATACTTTATATGGCCAAATAAATATCACATGGTCGATTCACATGGATCAAATTAGATCCTTAATACTTGCTATGGAAAAAGAACTCTCACATGGATCAAATTTCAAGGGTAGATTCATATTTAAATTAAAAAAGGCTATTTGATTTAACTTTTTTATAGTGATATTTAGTTAAAAATAAACAAATTTTTCCATTTCATAATAAAAAAGGGATATTTACGATTGTGGGGAATCTGAGTCTTTGCATGACTCATTTAGCATGATGGCAACAACACCCTGTTCAACAGGATTGTGGGGACTTTGATTCTTTGCATGATTCCATCGAATCAATGTGCCTTCTTTGGAAGCAAGGTGCTTAGTCATAATAGCGAATGAACACCCAAATTTTTCCATGATTTTTTTCTCATTATTTCTTGCTATTGTCATCGACATTACAACTTGTTGATTTTGTTATGATATAGTTTTAAGATGAGAGAATAATTCAAAGTAGCTATCAATGTGGTCCGTTATCACTTACCAAATAGAATCTAATTTAATTGGATGACACTATCAATCATTTACAACTTTTACGTACAAATAACTAATTTTTTTTATTTTAAAATGAAATAATTTGATATAAAAACATTTTCAAATTAAATATAACATAGTATATATAACTTCAATGAAAAGTTTGAAAAGGTTAAAGATGAATAGATGTTATTGATATACTTTTAAAATTATTTTCTTTTTCAAATTCACAATGAATTAAAGTATTTTAGAAATATTTAAATACATGATTATGAACAATTTTAATAATATTCGTAAAATGTACTTATTAATAAGTAATAATCTATATAAATTTTAATGGATGGTTATCTGTTACATTTATGTTATAACTAAGGAAAAATACTTAATTCAAAGGCATGAGTGACCATCCACTTAGAAACATAGTTTGTTATATAAATAATATGAAGCTCATAAATAAGAGGTTGAAGATAGATAATGTCAATTAATGTATTCCACAAGGAAGAGGTATAGTTACAAACAAAGCGTGAACCATTTTTCTTAGTTTTTATTGTAACCCTAAATTCCTTTTATTTTATATATATATATATTCGGAGGAGAATACTAGGGGTCGCATCCTATGGCACCACGAACCCCAAGGAATCATCTACCCCATTAGAGGAGCCAAAATGCAATAGGCTTAGGAATTGAACCCCTTACCTCTGGCCTGGAAACAACTAGTCAATTGAGGCCCAACTAGCTAAGCTAGTCATTAGGGATAATATATATTTCTCCAAATGGTCCTCAATTACATGTGGATTTTCCTCTAAAACATAAATTTTATATAAAATCACCATCTTGAAATCTTAAATATTCCCAAATGGTCGATGTTCTCTGCAACCTTCCACAAAGAATAACTTTTTTATAAAAATAATAATCGCGAGCTCTTAAATTTTCTTCAAATGGTCTATTATTAACTCTCCTCCACTCCTTTAAAGCATAAATTTTATATAAATTCATCATATTGAACTCTTAAATATTCTCCAAATAGTCTAATAGTATATGTAGACTCTCCTTCAAATAGTAAATTTTATATAAAAATTACCATATTGAACTTTTAAGTATTCTCCAAGCGGTTAGCTATTACTCGAGGATTACCCTCCAAACCCTAAAATTTATATAACAATCACCATCTTAAAATTTTAAATATTTTCCAACATTGTGGTATGTTATTAATTTAAAAAACAATGATTATGAAGAATACATTTTATATCCTTGTTCTTTAATGAGGGAGATAAGTTGTATATATATATATATGAACTTAGTATTTACAATTGCCTATAGGGTTCAAAGGCCATTTGTGGTTTCCCAAACACCACACAAGCCTTAGATATGCAATGTTTTGCATATAAGTTAGACATTCTCACCATTTTGAGAAGTGTCACACTAGGAATGGTTCTTTCATGACACATATTTACTGTTAAAGAGAAATGATGTTGGAATCGATTTAATACTGAGAGGGGGGTGAATCAGTATTAGCTCATTTATCATCAATGTTTTCCTTCTTAAATAGATTAGCCTTTACTTAATTCTTATCATTTGTTATGTATCAATAAATAAAACATTCATCCATTCATGCACCAACAAAAAGAACACAGAACAAAAAAAATTTGACGTGGAAACCCAATCGGGAGAAAACCATAGAATGCTTATATATAATGAGAAAGAATACATTCAAGGAAGCACCAACTTCCTGTATTTACTAGCACCAACTGGAAGGAGGCACAGACTCCCTGGTTTTACAGGCTCTAATCTGAAGGAAGCTCCAACTCCCTGTCTCCTTGTTCTTTTACAAGCACCAACCTCAAGGAAGCTCTGACTCCTTGTTTCCTTGCCACATCATGCCGCCCTGATGTCCAAAGTATAATTCGATCTTGTTGAACTTCAATTCCGCACACTTGAATGCTCTTCTGAAAACGGTTCTGTTGTGCACTACCTTCGTATGGATTCGATTCTCTGTCATTGAGCTGCATACATCACTTGAATTCTCATTCCTCTCTAATCACACTTCTTCTTGTTGAAATATTGTAACTTCGAAGAATATTCTATTTTATTTTATTATTGTAATTCATTCGGAGATGTTTTATTCCTCCGTCAGGATGTTATTATTGTATTTGGTCATCATAGAGTCATGAGGTTAAACCCCCCTTGTAATTCGGGTCGATAGAACCCTCCATAAAGTAATATTATATTGTTTTGAGTCTTCCTAGGTAAGTCGGCCCAATTAAGTTTGTTGGGGCCAATCTAGTTAGTGAAAAATTCAAGTGGAATATAAAGTATAAATAGGAGTGATGTGATCCTCATTTGGACACAGACACTCACTTGTGTAATTCGCATAGGAGAGATAGAGAGAGATATATCTGCAAGGAGAAGGAGCACTTGTTTGGGGTTTTGTCTTTGTACTTTTGATCATCTATATTGAGGAAGTTTTGATGGGTTTGCTTCCCCTAGAGGGTTTCCCGGGATAAATCGGTGTCTATCTTGTGATTGTGTTTCTTTTAGTGATCCTATATATGCTATTGTTGTGAAATTGAATTGAACATTGATGCTATCTATCTTATCATATTGAATCTTAACACAGTATCAGAGCTAGCCTGAATAGGACATCTTTCACAAGGTGAAACCCTCTCTCTTCTCCCTCTAGCAAGAAATTAGGGTTTTTGTCAAAGTTGGAATTTTGGAAATCTAATTGCATAGAAAGATGTGCCTCCCTAGGGTGCATCTATTGATCCCTAGATCGAAATTTTTGAGTGGGTAGATCTCGGGGAAAGTCAAACCCTAGTTTGAATTTGGACCAGAAAACTGCAGATCAAAATTTCACAAGTCAATTTTGAGAGGTGAAAATTTGGAATCTCCAGAAAGCAAGTGTACCGGTCAATTCGCCTCAGTCAAGCACATCTACTGGTAAGGTAAGTTTTTCATTTTGAGAAGTTTCATTTTTTGGTGACCTCTTCGATAAGATGGCCCCAAGCACTAAGCTTGAGGATAAGCTAGAAGGAATAGAGAATTTCCAAGCATGGAAATATAGGATTGGCCTCATTCTTGAAGAAAATGATCTTGCCAGATACATCAAGGAAGAAGTTGCAGAACCTGAAGAGGATGAAGCTAAGGAGAAGCACAAGAAGGACTTGATTAGGGAAAAGAGGATCATTGTTGATTCTATCAAAGACCACTTGATTCCTCAAGTGCCATCCAAAAAGACCCCAAAGGATATGCATGATTCCCTATCCATAATGTATGAATCCTAGGAACATCAATAGGAAGATGAATTTGAGAACTCAATTGAAGAGTACCAAGATGTGCCAAGGAGAATCCATCCAAGACTACTTCACAAGGGTCTCCCAGTTCAAGGAGAAACTAGAAACCATTGTAGACTCCCTTGATGAAGATGATCTAGTTATGACTGCTCTCAATGGTCTAACTAGACCTTGGGATTCATTCATCTAGACTATGTGTGCCAGAAAGGAAAGCATGAAATTCGACATTGTGTGGGAAGATTGCATCCAAGAGGAGGCTATAATAGCCAATAGAGAATATCTACTTAAAGAAGATGATCAATCCCTAGCCACCCATACCAAGAGAGGAAGAAGTCAATCTAAATTCAAGAAGGAAATCCACAAGGAGTCTCAACCTCCCAAGAAGTTCCAAAGGACAAGCAGAGACAATCCAAGAAGAAACTACTCCAACTTGCAATGCTTCAATTGTGACAAGCTAGAACACATTGCCAGAAATTGTCCATTGAAGAAAGAAGAATACAAGAAGAGGAACAAAAACAAAATACATCATGCACACCTAGATGAAGATGAAGATGAAGAAGAAGAGGAAGAAGGACCTCGAAGAAAACAAGAAAAAGAAGAAGATGCAGAAGAGTATGTATTATTCTATGCACTCTATGGGTCTGTGACACCTGGAGAAGATACATGGCTTATTGATAGTGGTGCTTCAAAGCACATGACAAGACAAAAGAAAAATCTGTCAAAACTTGAAGAGAAGAACCTCGCTCGGAAGGTATCATTAGTAGATGACTATCAATATTCTATCAAAGGAATTGGTGAAGCAAGCTACAAGATTGATTCTGGAACCCCCATGAAGATGAAGGAAGTCTTATATGTATCAAGTTTGAAGAAGAAATTACTTTCTATCTCATCATTAGATAAGAAAGGATATAGGGTTGCATTCATAGATGGACAAGTACTTATGTGGCCCAAAGGAAGATCAATTGAAGATGCAGTTGTCATTGGTGAAGAAGAAGAAGGCTTATATAAAATCAAGGGACATTAAAAAACAACCCTTGTTCATGAGACCACTAGTCCAAGTGAATTATGGCATAGGAGACTTTCTCACATCAACTACAAAGCACTACCCCATGTGAGAAAATTAGTGACGGGATTACCATATTTGAAGATCAATCATGAAGGAATTTGCAAAGGATGTGCAAAAGGAAAGAATATCAAGAAGGCATTGTCAAGTTGTATAATATGGTCTTTGGCTAATGCGTTGTCTGTTGCTAATTATTCGGCTACTTATGCGCAAACCATGCTTCTTTCTGTTCCTTTTCTGTAGACCATACATATAGGCATCTTCATGCTCTTTAACATCTGCTTTATCTCTATGTTGTGTCTTTAATAATGTTGTTTCTTCTGTTGCACTCATGCATTATACTTTAGTCTCGTCAGCTTCAAGCAACTCTCCATTTCATGTTGTATCTTATGTTGTCTATTATAGCTTCATGATGTTAGTTCCAGCTTCATGCATCTCTCCCAGTTATTCTGCCAGCTTCATGCATCTCTCCCCCTTTGACATCAATGGCAAAGATGAGCCATTTTTTTTTGTAAGTTGTAGAGCAGAATTTAATTAACAAAAGCCAAATGTACATTTAGAACCAAAGAGAGTTTTGCAAATTGGGGAGGCCTCATATGTTGAAGCCACCATCCCAATTGTTCAAAGATACTATAATAACTGACATAATACAAAATTAAGACCCTCTAAGTGTGGTCTGCCCATGAAAAAATTGGGACTTTCTCCAAAATAAAAACCTTATACTGTCTGATATTGCTAAAAACTAGACTGTGCATAAAATAAAAACAAAAAATCTGATAGTCACAGAGATGATCGGGAGCTATGATAGCCCAATTGTCATTTTGCAGGTGGTTCTTTTGGCTCTTCCTCGACAATGGGGAAAGCTGCATAAAAATATTCGAAGTTCCCCGGAGGGGGCAGAGTTGGAGAGGGAGAACCTAGAGAATGCGTGCCATCCGGAGCTCTGTCTTTTCTGCCCGGGGATTTCTTTTTTGCGGACCCAGTGTTCAGGGCTTCCCCAGTCGCTCCTTCTTCTTTATTTGTCTGCTTCACAGGTTCTGAATTGATTTCAATGGAGAAAATCTCCCAGGTCATGTTGGCATCTAGAGTATTAGATTGGTCCGCTGCCTCTTTTAGACTAGCTTTGACATTTCTGATAATGCTGGAGCTAGCCTGCCAGCTAGCTTCCATCTCCTCAATGAGGGTGCTAATCATGTTTTTGAGCAGCTAATAGTGGTTTACGGCACTGCCATTGCTCCCAAAGGCAAGGAGTGCCACCACCCTACGAGCCTCCCAACCATCTATAAGACTACGAGTCTGCGCAGAGATGCGCATTGCATAACCGTCCATCACCGACCAATCCATGGCCACCTTGGGTCGACGACTGGTGCTCTTACGGCCACTTCCACGATGAGAAAGTCCCCTAGTGTGATTTTTCATAGTGGTGGGAGAAGAATCGGAGCTCGAAAGAGCACAACAATTCACCGACTCAGCTGGAGAAATCAGAGAAAAAAACCAGAGCTCAACAAACGGTTCGTTCTTCATGTCGACAGAGGGCTTTAAAGAGCCGAGGTAATAAATTTCACAGTCTGTCCTCCTCATTGAAGGTTGCGATAATGAATGCAGGTCACATAAGCCGAGAGGAGACATCATTCTAGACACGCGCGAAGAATGTCGTAATTAACACCCTCGTCCTTCCGCCTTAAGTAATCACCGGCATCCAGGTTGTTTCATTGTCCATCGATTTCAGTGGCTAGGTGTGTGGCCTCCATCAATGCTGGAGAAGGCTCGTGCATGCAAGGGCCGTTGCCACGTACAGTGGTGTAAGGTGGCGATATATCCTGTTGCGTTGTGATGGAGGTGAGAGCTAGTTGGTCACCCGCATCCGGGGAAAGATGATCCATTACTTGCACAATTGGAATATGATTCTTTTGAACCCATGAAAATTGGAACATGATTCTTCTCAAGATTCATTGCGGCCAACCATTGCCTAAAATCCATTACAGTTGTGCATATATTACATTGATAAAAGAATAAAATGATTAATTGGGGAAGTGTAGCACAACTATGGTATGGATTTACGGCATTCCTCAATTCTCCTACTTTTGTTGTTGAAAACCATTATGCATTGTGATACCCTTACATTGATGAAGAGAAACCAATTATTGTTGAGATGATTTTGAGGTTGTAATTATTTTTGGCAAAACACTTTGATATAACAGACCCATCCCTAAACCAAACTTATATAATAAGATCAAATGGGACATGCTAATGCAAATTGTTATAGTTTATGGATGTAGATTTTATTGACCTCTTCATTTTCCAAATTTTGGTTGAAGTTAGTTTAACATGAGTGACAATCAATTTTGTTTATCATTCCTTTTACATCATTCTTTATGTAAAAAAAAGATTCATTTCCATGAATGAACAATGCCCCAGACAATCTAATATATTATTCTACTTGTTGAACTTTGAAAGTATACTCTTTTTATGGAGATAATATTTCATTCCTTTATGTGTAGTGATGATTGTATTAGTTGCCAAAACTTGATGCTTTAGGACACATATATAACACAAGAGATGATTTGGTATACTTCTTTTCATGTATGAGTTACATTTTATGCATGGTTCACCTTTGATTGCAATTAGTTTAGTCATATGGATTTGGCATGGTGAAAACTCATCTACCCCATCCTCGTTACTCTCCAACATATCACAGATATCAAATTCATAAGAGAAATTTATGCATTGTCTATTGAACTTAGAGACATAGTAGATTGTAGAATATAAGTGGAATGAGTGCATTATCTATTTGTGTTGTGTAAGCCTCAGTAGACCATTTGAGAGAACAACAATAATCAAATGGAGATAAAGTAAACCCTATCCATATTGGCCAAAAGAAAAAAACAGAAGAAACATAGAGTTGTCCTATGCTAAAATGTTAAAATGGGTGCAACAATAATACATTATATTTCCTCCTTTGAATGTGATTCAACTATGACAATGTTTGATACTTACCTAACCTGGAAGATCCATTTAATTAAGGACATGTTCATGATAAGTTTTCAAACCCATTTATATTTTCGATTCCTAATTTTGAAGAAAATTAAAATTCCAATGTATTGACATTTTCGTATAATGGTCTATTTTTGTTATCCTTTGACATTGAATTGTAAGGCAATGATATCTTGTGGTGTATTTGTTAGGGCTATTAACCCACCATGAAACTTGAATATCCTTCCATTATTGGTTTTGTTGGTAATCCAAATGATTTTTTATTAACATAATATGTGGCGTAGGAATTTAATAGAAACCAACTTTTAATTATGTACGTATAGAATTATTTCCACATTCCAAAGTTGCTAGGCTTGTACAAGCATTGAGAACATTTGAAAATAAAACCTCGTATGGATTCACATTTTCCAACACCATTTTGAAAAACATGTTAAGAGTAACATTTTCACCATATCCATTATGGCATTTCCTACAATCATTGCATTCCATGAGACCGCATCCCATTCAGGTAGACTCCCAAATTGTATTTTTACATATGATTTGTTAGCTAACACATTTCTTAGTTGTTAGTTGACATTTCCAAAGGCTTAGTTGACAAGGATTATTTCTCATGAAAAATATGATTTGTTCAGTAAAGGAATCCACAAACATTATTTATCAATATGTTCTTTTCCATAATCTGCTTTCTTGCTTTCACCTTGTTAGGATTCTTTAAACTGGACTAAACGTTACGAATTTTCTAGGATGATCAAATACCATTAAACAAAAAATAGTTACCTTCTAGAACTATGTATTAGAATGCCTACCGAGAATGGCGTATTCAAGAAAAAAACAAGAATAACATATTTATTAGAATTCCTCCTAGCATAGCAATCTGAATCAATGACACTTATTCTGAGGTTGGGTAACATCATAGTGATGTCGGCACCATTTAATTAGGTTTCACAACATTTACATCAAGCTAAATCAAGTAATATTTTACTATCTTCAACATTTTATTCTCATGGAGTAGTATGTCAAGGAAGGGTCGACCAAACCTTCCCTGACATAGAATTCCCATGGAGGGGTAGAAAAAACATGGGTTGGCCAACCCTTCCGCAATAATATTTGTCATGTAAGGAATAAATTAGTGAAGGAATTGGTGACCCTTACTCAAGAATATTTATCATGTATGCAGGATCTCGTTGAAGGGCCAGTCGACTCTTCCTCCACCATTGAATTATCATGAAAGGGGATAATGGAGAAGTGCAGGCCAACCCTTAAGCATATCCATTGCATAAGGAGGGACCATTGGAAGGGTCAAATGACCCTTCCTCTTATATGGTATTGTAATTTAGTTGTACCATGGAGGAGGGATTTCCTACCCTTCCTCAAAGATGCTATTATCATCATATTGTATCTAGTGGAAGGGTCAGAATACCCATAATTAAGCATATTTTTTGTGTAAGGTGGTCAGCACAAAAGGGTGGTGAAAGTTTACTCCAACATAGAATTATCATGGATGGGGACAATGGAGAAGGGTTAGTTGACCCTTCCTCAAAGATGCTTTTCTCATCCTAATTTATCTACTGGAAGGTTTGGCCATCCCTTCCTCAAGCATATTTTTTGGGTAAGTATCAGCCAATGTTTCTTGAACTATGTTATTCACGTTAAGGGGTATCAATTGGAAGGGTTAACCAACACATCCTCTAGAAAAATTTTCAACAACATACATTCATGGGAATGGTTTTCCCACCCTTTCTCTTGCATGGTATTCTCATTCAGGGTGACCACAAAGAAGGGTTAGTCAATCCTTCCTCAAATATGGTATTGTGTTGTGTCATGCTACGTATAAGGATCATTCAATCCTTTTTGAATTATATTTTTCATTAAGTTTGGCACCAAGGAAGTGTAAACCAAATGTTGAAGATTATGTAACTTCTGAAGATATACGTATTGTATTATTATTATATTCTTTCAGAAGATATTCATATTGTAATTGATTATGTAAAAACCATAAAAGAAAAAGTCAAAATAGACAAGTCGGCTCAACAGAAGTCAGTGGGTAAAATGCCCAAAACAATGGGTAGTCTGCCCCAAACAATGGGTAGTTTGCCCCAAACAATGGGCAGAACTACCCTCGTGAAGTCGGCCCTATAGTGGAAAAGTTAGCCATACATGTGTATAAGTAAGGGGTTCGAGTTGCTAATTTGGAACATCACAATTTCACTCAAGCAAGTGAACAAGTGCGCATGGGAGAGTAGCTGCAGATGGAGGAAGCTTATGTTTGAGTTTTCTATCTTATATTATTCTTGGGATATTTGTGTAATATCCTTTATCTCTTGATGTACTATATTGGCATTGTACTTGTGACAAATCTATATTGAAGAAGTTTTGTTGGGTTTTTCCCATGAGAGGGTTTTCCAAGGGTAAATCTTTGTGTTCTCTTGTTTATGGTGTGCTTGTCTATCTTTCAGTGATCCTATTGCATATGGTTATTTTGATAATATATAAAAATTTTAAGGTCTAACATAACCATCCTAGAAGTATCAAAATTCTAACATGGGATTAGAGCTAGCCTGAAAGAAGACCTTATGCAGTAGAAATGGTCGGAAGTGAAAACTAGGTTTTCTCATTTCAGAAGCTTTTCTCCATATTTTGGATTGAAAAGGAGGTCAAAGCAACTTTACCTAGATGGGCACATATTTCTGTGGAGGAAGAGCTCAGATCATAGAATTTTCATTTTTGGCCCTGTCACCACTGCTCGGGAAAACTAGGGCATCAAGTTTTTGGTAGTTTTGTCCATAGATTTGGAAGAAAAAGACCTTTGCTCAACTCACCTTAGGGAAACACATCTCTCTCTCCATTCATTTTTTCAAGAATCCAAAGTTTAAAAATTAGCGTTTCTATGACAAACCCAAGGTCCTTCAGAAGTCAGATCTTAGAAGGCATTGAAGCAAGCACATGATTGGAGCATCTCATTTGGTAAGTCCTATTATCCTTATTTCCATTTGAGGTTCTCATTTTATGAATATGACAAGCAATACCAAACTTGAGGATAAGCTTGAAGGATCAGATAAATTTTGTTCCTAGAAGTATAGAGTGATGCTCATTCCAGAAGAGAATGAGTTGGACAACTATGTCAAAGAAGAAGTTGTGGAGCTAGAGGGGGATGAAGACAAAACTAAACACAAGAAGAATTTGATTAGGTCCAAGAGGATCATTTCTGACTCCATCAAGGATCATTTGATCCCCCATATATCATCTTTGAAGACTCATAAAGAGATGTTTGATGCATTGAAGAGATTATCGAAGGGAAGAACATTAATATGAAGATGACCTTGAGAAATCAACTCAAGGGTGTGAAGATGCAGAACTCAGAAAGCATCCAATCCTATTTCACAAGGGTCTCCCAAATCAAAGAACAATTATAAGCTATTGGAGAACATGTTGAACAAGAAAAATTGGCGATGACTACATTGAATGGTCTCCTAAGATCATGGGAATCATTCATTCATGGATTTTTTTCTAGAAGGAATCCCACCAAATTCAGTAGGCTATAGGAGAATTATACTCAAGAGGAAGCCATAATTGAATCCAGAGAAGATAAGATGGGAGAAGAAGATAATCAAGCCTTAGAAACTAATACAAAGAAGGAAAAGAGCAAGCAAGAAGAACACTCTCACAAGAATCCTAGAAGATTCCAAATGAATCATAGATGTTACAATTGTGATGCAAACGAACATCTTGAAAGAGATTACACCAAAAGAAAAGATCATAACAACGAAAGAAAGAAGAAGAGGTATCATGCTCATGCCGCATAAGATGATGAATCAGTTGAGAAGAAGAAAGGAAAGATTCCTCAAGTGATATGTCTTGACTTCAGGACTCACAAGGTAAAACCTTGGACGATAAAGTAGTAATTGGAAAGAAAGAGGGAGGCTTGTAAAAATTAAAGGCCAACCCAAGATACTATTTCATGACACTATGGAACCAAGTGAACTATGGTACATAAGGATTTATCGATCATAATCAAAATGGTTTCTGGTCTACCTGAGATACAGACAAAACATGATGGTGTATGTAAAGGATGTGAAGAATTTGTTTCCAAGCAAAATGAGATCTTGAATCTAGTAAATGAGGACCAAGGATGAAGACTTCAGAGAGTTCCATACTGGATGAAGAAGAATATCAAGGTCTTCAATCGAATCAAATGATGGAGCAGAGTACGCTTCCAGAAACTCCAGTGACTTCTGCAAGATGGCAGAAACTAAGAGGGATCCTACAAAACACATGAAGATAAGTATATAATATCATTTGAATTACTGAGTATATTTGAAGGATATTGCTCATAACAGTTACATGTATATCTATGATACAGTTTTCTTTTATGCACTTATATATGACTAAGATTGACTAGTAGTAGGATCATGTAGTGCATGTTATAGGTAAGTGGCCTATAGTGCTACACAACATCACATGATCCCTTGAAGGAGCACGTCTAGGATGAAACCTCTTTGCTAACATGTTGAGAGTAGTGCACGCTCATAATAGCATGTTTTGGTAGATATGGGAGGCATATAGATAGTTGCGATTTGTATATGGGATATGGATGAGTGTTGTGTTGAATCATTTCCTAAGATGCATTGGCTACATGACTGTGTACATCATGCATAAGACATTGTCATTACATGGAAAGTTACTAATCATATGACTAAATTTGACTTATAGGAAATATCGCGTCCTATGAACTACAAGAGAAGGATGATGATACTTGTTCTGAAGAACAAGTGATGAATGTTCAACAATGACCCTCAAGAAGATTTACAAATTCAATCATACTACATAATTACAAGGCAAGGTTCCTGGTTTCTCTTAGAAAGAGGGAGTCGGTTATGAAGAGACGTGTGCTCCTTCAGTAAGATACACTTTTAATAGACCTATACTTCTGATAGTTACAGTGATGAAGTGGAAGGCACACCATATGGACGTGAAGACAACCTTCTGGAATTGTGTAGTAGAAGAGGAAGTGTATGTGGAGCAGCCACTAGGATTTGAGATACGTGACAGGTATACACATGTGTGCAAATTGAAGAAGACCTTGTATGGATTAAAGTAGGAACCTTGGACGAGATGATATGTTCCTAGTAGGTGATGAGAATCTCATTGCAGAAATGAAGATGAAACTGGCCACACAGTTTGATATGAAAGACCTGGGTATGATGAATTACTTCTTAGGTATTTAGGTGTGAAAGAATCCAGAAGAACTTTTCCTTGGTCAAGGAAAATATATAGATATCCTGAAGATATTTGGGATGATAGATTTCAAGGCCATGGCCACACCAATGGAATCAAATATGAATTTTTTGTGTGATACTTCTTCAGAGATAGTGGATTCCATAATATACTGGCAGATGATTGGTTTGTTGATGTACTTGACGAACAAGAGGCAAGATATATGCTTTGTGGTGAACACATTGAGTCAGTACATGGCAGAGACGAGACGTGTTCACCTGATTGCGGCAAAGAATGTGGTGAGGTACCTGAGGGGTACAGTTGATTATGGCCTCAAATATGCGCTAGATCAGAAGATTAAGATGCAGGGCTATGTTGATGCGGATTGGGCTGGTAGTGTCACAGATAAAAAGAGAACATCAAGGTGTTTCTACAGTTTCGAATCAGGTATGATATCCTAGTTCATTAGGAAGCAGATGAGGGTGGAACTTAGCACAGCCGAAGTAGAGTACATGGAATCTTATTCAGCTAGCTGCGAGGAAGTATGGATTCGAAATTTATTTGAAGGATTGTTAGATCTTGAGTTAGAGGCAACTTGTATTTTCTGTGATAACCAGATTTGTGTGAAGTTGTTTGAGAATCCAGTGTTTCATGACAAGTTGAAGCACATTGAGATCAGGTATCACTATATTCAGGATATGGTGCAGAGAGGAGCAGTGAGGATCCAGTATGTGGTGACAGATGAGTAGATAGCCAATGTGTTGACCAAGCCTCTATCGAGAGTGAAGTTTGAGTACTTTAGGGACAAGCTTGGAGTGGTCCATATCAAGGTTCCTCGAAAGAGGGAGGGATGATTAACATGGCACATGTGAGACGCAGGTAGCCACATAGTGATGTAATTGAGCTCTTGGGCATGTCTCCACTTGAGGTAATTTTGTAGCGAGTAGTCACTTCGGTGACGTAATTGAGTCTCCTAGACTACACTCATGAGGATGTAGAGGGTAGTCACTTTGGTGAAGTAATTGAGTCTCCTAGATTACACTCATGAGTATGTAGTAGGTAGTCACATTGGTGACATAATTGAGCCTCCTGAATGCTATGATATGTTGGGAAACACACATGTGCGAAGATGAAAGTTTTGGACCTACGATGTTATCCACATCAGGTGATGTGGTAGAAAGTAGTCATTGTGTGTGTGACATAATTGAGTCTCCTAGGATATACTCATAGAGTTGTGTTTCCTCGATGTGCGGAGACACAAGTTTTGGACCTGGTATGTTCTCCACATGATGATATGTGACGTGCTAGCGAGTAGTCATAGTGTGTGATGTAATTGAGTCTCCTAGGCTACACTCACGAGATGATATGGACATGTGGTGAGGTAGCATGGGTGGTCACTGTGTGCGACATAATGTACGCTCTTGGGATGGACCCACTAGATGGCTTGCTCGTTCAAAATTCTAGTGAAGTATAGATTTGAGAGAGATGTCATAAGTCAATGGTCAGAGTACAGAGTTGTAGAAACAATGATAATGATGATGATGATGATGAAGACAATAATTATGACGATGATAGTGCTAGAAGAGCATTTTCATTGTTAAGAGGGAGTGTTTAATATTATGTAACTTTAGAATATATTCTTATTGTATTATTATTATTTATTTCGGGAGATATTCATATTGTAATTGATTATGTAAAATACCTAAAAGAATAAGTGAAAATAGACAAATCAAATCAACAGAAGTCAGTTAGTAAACTGCCCCAATGATGTCAGCCCTATAGTGGAAAATTCAGCGAGACATGTGGATAAATAAGGCAGTCGAATTGCTCATTTGGAACATCACAATTTCACTCAAGTAAGTGAACAAGTTTGCATGGGAGAGTAGCTACAGCTGGAGGAATATTATGTTTGGGTTTTCCATCTTATCTTATTCTCTTGATATTTGTGTAAGAGCCTTTAGCTCTTGATGTACTAGATTGGAATTGTACTTGTGACAAATCTATATTGAAGAAGTTTTGCTGGGGTTTTCCCATGGGAGGGTTTTCCTAGGGTAAATATTTGTGTTCCCTTGTTTATGATTTGCTTGTCTATCTTTCAGTGATCCTATTACATAAGGTTATTGTGATAATATATAAATTGTTTATGATCTAACATAACCATCTTGAAAGTTCCAAAATTCTAACATGAACCCTTCCTCTAACATAGAATTTTCATTTATGGGGAGAGTTGAGAAGGGTTGGCCAACCCTTCCTTAAGGATTTTGTCACATAAGGAGGTCCCATGGGAATGGTTATCATACCCTTCCTTTTGCATGGTATTCTCATGTATTTGGACCATGGAGAAGGGTTAACTAACCCTTTTTCAAAGATGGTATTCACATCATAATGTATCTATTTAAAGGGTTGGACTACCCATCATCAAGCATATTTTTCACATAAGGTTGCCACTAGTGAAGGGTGGGATGACATGTACCCTATCTTAGAATTGTCTTGGAGGGGAAAAATGGAGAAGGGTTAACCAACCCTTCCTCAGATATGGTATTCTCGTCCCATTTTATATATTAGAATATCAACCATCCCTTCATCAAACATACTTTTTGAGTATCGCAGAAACTAGGGAAGGGTCAACTAAGATTTCCTTAACTATGTTATATGCATCGTTGTGCATTGGGTATCAAGTGGAAGAGTCAACAAGCTCACATTCTTAAAAATAATTGGATAACAAAAACACATATGAAGTAGTGGATGACTCTTCCTCTTTCATGGTCTTCTCATGGGGTATCATTTGGAAGGGTTGGTTGACCCTTATTCAAGAATTATATTCTCATTAAGAAGGAGAATCAAGAAGGGTTGTCTAACCCTATTTGAAGGTTTCTATTCATGTATAGAGGTATGAAGTGGAACGGTCTCACAATCCTTCCAGTCTCTCAACCATTCCACTAGAAAATATTTCACATAAAAGGGATCTAGGTGAAGCATCAATTGAGACTACCTCAGCTATAGTCATTGTATATGTACAGACCTTGTGAATGGTCAACCAACACTTTCTCTCACATGGTATTCTCATACATTTGGACCATGGAGAAGGGTTATCTGACCCTTACTCACAAATAACATTCTTGTCACGTATGATCTAGTGGAAGGGTCGATTGTTCCTTCAACAATCATATTATTCTCTTAAGGTGGCCACTGGGAAAGGGTCATCTGACCCTTCCCACATCATAGAATTATCATGGAGGTGAAAACAAAGAATATTTAGTTGGAACTTACTCAACGATGATATTATCTTCGGGATATCCAGTGGAAGAGGTGGTCGACCATTCTTCAACCATAGTAAATATATCATTAAGAAGGATCATTAAGAAGGGTTGTCCAACACTTTATGAAGGATGTTATTTATTTCAATGGGTATGAAGTGGAAGGGTCAACTAACCAATCCACTATAATTTTTTAGCAACCATTTGAAGTCGGTTTTCCCATTTGGGTTTTTGGGGTAAAATATCTATGTTCATTGCGATCAATTGTTATGTTTATTGTGTGTATTTCTAATAGTATAGTTTGGAAATTATGTGTGGCCGTTTGATTAATTATTACATTGAATTTGTGGTTCAATGCTAGTAGAAGCTATCCTTAGAATTCTCACATGGGTTAATCTGGAAGAATCTTGAGTCTCCACAACTACAATCATTTGCATCAGAAAATATTTTCCTACACTCTCACATCCATTGATATGTTGTTATGTATTCGTAAGAAAAAAAATCATTATTAGATATGATTTCAATGAAATACAATGACTAGCAAACTCAAATAATCCATTCTTAATATGCTTGAGATTAATGGTTTTGATAATCCATCTATTGCAATGTGCCAAAACTGAATTCTTAATTTCAATCTCTTAAAATTGGTACATCCTCCCTCTACCAAACTATTGGGAACTTGGATAGGACATACACACAATATTTGAGACCCTTACTAGCTAGAAAAGTGTGGAAAACTCCCGGCAACCCCATCAATTCACTCAACCTTGGTTTGAAATGCTAGAATTGTAGTGTGCAGTATTAATTCCTTCAAAATGTTTTGTTGGGATGAATTCACCCTTCCACATCAATTGTATGTTGATTTTAATTTTACAACCAGCTATTAATTTAAGGTCTAAATTATATTGGCAATATTACCTTTGCCTTAAATCAATGTAAGCGTAAGAGGTTCTATTATTTAATCATTTGGCATAAGATGACTTGTGTTATGTGGAAAGTAGAGTCCAATTGTTTTTTTGGTTTATTGTATGACTTAAAGAATGGCCAGGAGGAAGAGACATGATGGTTGAGTATTGGGGTGGATTTGTCTCTTATTAGATATTTTTAAATCTTGTATTCACTCCATGAAAAATTGAAAGTGCATGAGTGATATGTATGTATAATTCTTGAAGTGTGGCTTGTCTTATTTTTTGTTGGAGAAAGCTACATTACTTGTTGTCTAAATGGCATTTAGTCGATGGTAAATAATACTATGTATATTGTTGGAATTATGATGTTCATTCCTTACATTCCTTGTGTATACACATCAAGCGATATTTCTGAGATTCCTAAGATGTTACAATAATAAATTTCTCTTAGGAACAAAAGAGTGAAGAGTTTCCTTCAAGGGTAGATATCATTTTAGTTTCATTGTATAATTTTTCATTATACCCAACTGGTCACTCATTTGATGAAAAAGAATATAAGTTCTGAAGGTCTATTGGATATAGAATGGCCTCAACTAAATAGTTATCAACCTATAATAAAAGGAATTTGGTTAGGTGAAAACAATATTGATTCAGGTAGGGAAATACATGGAGGAAACTAATAGAAATAGGTTGTGAATTTTCCTTTCTAATAGACTTAGAGTGATAATGAAACATTAAGAAATGGTACTTTTTAATTGGCATATTGCAAAACAATTGTTGTTTCATTTTAGCATTGGCAAGGGGTAATTGTTCCTCACTAATAGTAGTTTACTTGGCATTACAAAGTCAATACATACAAACATCGTTACATATTTGTTGAAGAATAGTGAGAATATAAATTTTTAATCATAATTACACCAAGAATAGGCCTAGTGATCAATTCTAAGTAGAGATCATAAAGAACAAAAGTAATTTCCACAAAGCATCTATGTTGGTGAATTGAGTGGGATATAAGTCCCTCATTTATGGATCATATGGTATTAGAGAAAATGAAAACTTGATCATGATGCAACTAACATAACATTGAAGTGAAAGCAGATTCAAATGGGTAAAGAAAAAAAGAGAAAGGTAGGAAAACATGTAGACCATCAATGTGCAACTTTAAGATGAGAATAAGAACCTGAAGGAAAAGGTCCAAATGTTTGACTAAATGATATTAAAGACGGAGAAGAACCTTGATACCTATAAAAAACAATTATCATTTATATTAAAGTACCCTTTTTTTGAACATCAAGGCTCCCTCACAACTTCCATGGTGAATTGGGACAAGAGTAGAGTTCATCTTGTGTAATCAAGACAGGTCATCTAGATGTATAACTAGAAATAGGAGAGGCTCATTTAGATGATGAATTAGTTTCACCAAGAGTTGGTATATAAATATGAGGCATTGGAAAAGATACAAGCAGTTGTCCAGGAGACGAAGCAAGCTTCTTCCGTTGCTATTGTGAATTCCAACACCATGACACAGTCAATCACTGTAAGTTCATCTTCTTCAGTCGTTTCTCAAGAGAATTTTGGTGGATTTGAAAAGCATACAAGGGGCATCAATTCAAAATTGTTAATGTAGATGGGATATGGTGGCCAAGGGATATAAAAAAAATACAAGACATCATAATCCACATTGTAGTTTTAAACTAATGGAAAATCATGAAATCCTAGGTCTTGATAGCAGAGAGGAAAAATCCATCACCAATAAGATCACATTTGTGAAGGTGAAATGTGTTACAGAATTAGCCTACTCATTAGAAGAAAGAGTAGCAACAAAGGAAGAGGGAAGCACAGTCCCACTCCATCATTCTTGTGCCATATTATAGAAGGTCAATGGTGAGGAAAGTGCAAGTCCTAAACCTACTCTAACACCTAGAAGAAGTGTTAAAAATATGATCCTAAATATGAAAGAGAATATTAAGAGGTGTATATCAGGTAATACCTCCCTTATTTCTCATTGCTACAAGAGGAAAGGACACAGTTTGGCCATTTTTGGGTATTCAAAGGTATGTTCATTTTGTGGAAAGTAAGGTCATGTTGAGGCATATTGTTGGGAGAAGAAAACCACATGCCACATGCTAATTTTTTTTTAAAGAAGGAATGGAAATGGAAGTAAAATTTTAAGGATCCATGATTTTCTTAAGGTAAAGAAACCTTGGCGAATCTTACTAATTCTTAAATTTCCAACCATAAAATGTTTGATGATGTTTTTGTAAAAATATTCAAATTTATAAGGATTTTAAATAGTCTCTAGGTAATTTTGGCGATTTTTAGAGTAAAATATTTGTATCCTATAGAATTTAGGTGAATCATTTAATAATATGTTTTTGGAAAAAAAAATAGCCCATGGGCTAATTTTTTCCCTTTAAATTTCCCTTTATGGAAAGAAGGCTTCACCAATCAAACAAAGAACTTAGAAACATAAGGAGAGTAATATCATGTTAATAAATCCATATAGTAGCACCAATATTTTTTCCCACCATTGCAAGTTGAGTAGATATTAGGAATCCAAGTGTTGGTGACTTCATCCATATATTAACCCCAACAACCACAAAGATAAAGAAATTATATGGAGAGTTAAATATAAAGGGAATGAAGATTTGCATGCATCTCCATCTAAAGGAATAGAATTTGTCCAAGGAGATATAGTAGCACACGAGATCAACATAACCATGATGTGGATAGCAAGTTGATGCCAACATCAAGGGTTACCATGATCCAATTGTTTCTTTTGGTATTGGAACATCATAATTTGGAGACGTTTTAGAGATTGGTGCACAATGTTCAATGACTTAAGGGTTCCTTGAAGCTCCATCATATCCACCAAAGTAAAATAGATGCTAGATAGTTCCCAAAGGTTGTGGTTTCACAGAAAGGTTGTCATTCAATTGGCATTGATATATAGATGGAGTGTGGTGAAAGCACATGCAACAATGAAGAATTCTTTCATGTTGGAAGCAATTAATCCCAATGGAAGAGGGAAGTCCAAACTTCCTCTTATATAATTTATGTGATGGAATAGCTTGTTGGGATCACAGTAAACAAGAAAATACTAGAATTTTACTTTTCTTCCATTGGATTCCAAGATGGACCAGCTCCAAATCTAAGAATGCAAGAGACTTTCGCATTGACTATGGGAATGAATTTTGTTTGAAGACTTTGGATCTAAAGATTTCTTAGAGACGATATTTGGTGAGCATACTTATGCACTATTAGAATACATGAACTAAGAACCAAATCTAGAGACATAGTTAGAACCAAATACAATATCAAGAGCCACAAGGAAAGGGCAGGTCTACATCCAGTAGCCAGAGTTAGAGCCATGCTGCAAAGAAGAGAATATAAGACACCTTGATCTAGAAATTGGTTTCCTAGAAGGATTTGGATACCATTAAAAGGTCTCTCACTGGGGAGGTGTGCTCCATAATAAATCAAAAAAATAAGAATGGTTGTAAGGCTTAGTGCCTACATGCAAATCCGATAATTAATGAAGGTAGAAAAAGGAAAAAATAATGCAATATAATGAAAACAATTAAATCAAATACAAAAAAGGAGAGAAAGTTGAGGAATGGAAAATAAAAGGACAAGAACACTTGGCATTCCCATTCCCTCCATCTTTTCCTATATCTCATTGTAATTAGATTAGCAAAGTTCAGTTTCTTTTGGTGGAAAAGAGGTGGGGATGACATAGATCCATGGCCTACATTGTAAAATTTGAGATTGCATAAATGAAAGCTAAGGAACCATTCAAACATGGTTTTCCCCTTTGGGTTTCTAGAGTAAAATTCCCATGTTCATTGTGATTAATTATTGTGATTATTTTCTATATAGCTACTATTACATTTTGTCAATTCCTTGTGGTTTCTCAATTCATTATTACATTGAACTAGTGGGTATTTTAATCTATGGGTAGATCCTACCTCCAACATTCTCACAGGGGTTAATTTGGAGGAATGTTATCACCACATCCATAATCATTTCCATTGACCAATAGTTTATTGTACTCTATTATCCATTGATATGTTGTTGTACATTGAGAATAATTAAACAATGTTGTTGTACATTGTTTAATATAACGTAAATGAAATCCGATGGATACTGAACTCAAACCATCTATTCTTAGTGTACTTGAGACTAATTGTTGTGATCATTTGACTATTGAAATGTTCCCAAATTGAGTTCTTAATTTCAAATATTAAAACTAGTAAATCCTTCCTATAGAAAACCATTGGGAACTTGGACAAGCCATACACACCATATTTGACAACCCTTACTACCTGGAAAGGTGTGGAAACCTCCCAACAACCCCATCAATTCACTTAGTTATGGTTTCAAAGCCTAGAATTGTTGTATGGCCTTAATTCCTTCAAAACATGTCAGGAGGGTTGAATTCAGCATTTCACATTAGTGGTACATTGAGTTTAAGTCTATAGCTTGCTAGTAACTAAAGTTAAATTAAAATTATATTAGAAATATTACATTTTCCTTAAAGTAATGTAAGTGTATTGAATTCCATAATTTAATTATTTCACCTCAAATGACATGTCTTATGTGTAAAGTGGAATCCAATTGTTTTTTTTGTTTATTCGATGACTTAGAGCACGACCAGGAGGAAGAGACATAATGGTCGATTAGTGGGGGTGGATGAATATTTTCTTAGAACTTTTGGAATGTTGTACTCACTCCATGAGACTTTGAAAGTGCTAAAGTGATATGTTTGCATAATTCTTTAACCATAAATAGTCTTATTTTGTGTTGGAGAAATCTACATTACTTGTTTTCTGATTAACATTTACAAGCTAAAGCATTGGGACATTTAGTCCTTGCATTATTGTGTATACACATAGAATGATTTTCCTAGTATTCCTAAAATGTTAGGATAAGGAGATTTCTTGATGAACCAAAGAGTGAAGAGTTTCCTCAAAGGGAAGAGATCATTGGGGTTTCATTATATACTTTCACAATATACCCAACTAGTCACTCATTTGATTAACAAGAATAGAAGTCTCGACGGTGTATTGGATATAGAACATGCCCTAAACTAGATAGTCCTCAGCCCATAATAAAAGGAATTAAATTAGGTGAAATAAAAATTGATTCAAGTAGTGCAATGCATGGAGGAAACTAGTAAAATCATGTTATAAATCTTCGTTTACCACAGGTGTATAGTGCTAGTTGAATGTTGGTTGTTCCCATGAAGATGTGTAACACTTTTTGGCAAGTAAAGGGTGTGGATATGGTGAAAATGAGCTCGATCAAGCTCTTATAAATCCCCCGATCGCTCAATTGAGGACTTTACAAAGTGCTCAATTGATTTCTTTAAAACCCCTCGATCGAGATTTTGAAAAAGCCTCGATCGATCTTTATACCTTGATTGAGGGTTTGGTAAAACAATGGATCGATCTATTATGAGGGATTACAAGCTCGATCGAGGGTTTCTGAGTTCAATCGAGGTTCGATTCCTCACCAGCTACCAGCAAGCCCCTCCTATTGCACCATGACCTCTAGATGGCGAGGTAGGAAATTCAACAAGCTATGGATAATAAACAATAAAAAGATCAAACAAGCTAGATATTGAATCATAAGTAACTTGAACCATATAAGTAAAAAAAGTTGGATGAAAATGAATCAATCTACTTAAAGACACTTGAAGCTTTTCCATAAAAAGTAGTTAAAATAGTTAAATGAATGTCTTTCAATTAAGGTCATTTCATGCGTATGGAAGATAATGAGTTGATGTGAGAAGATCCCAAGTATTAAAAATAATGCAAGGAAAGAAAACTCAATAGACGTTAGATAAAGAACCTAGCCTCATTTATAAGTGGACAAACATTCATTTGAGGCACACTGGAGCGAGAATGCAATGCATCGCCTACTTGGTATGCAAAACTTACAAGTTTGTTTAATTGCAATATGGTGTTTAAGGTTCACCATGTAAAGGCATCATTAGATGGGTTGGGACAAGACATAAATGGATAAAGGCAAGTGTGTATAAGAAAGCATCACGAAACATCAAAGGAAGACCATCACAAGACACCAAGGTTGTCTTGTCATATTGATCAATTATTAAAGAAAAAGCGCGGGGACTCGGCCATTTTGCTGTAATAAAAAAACGGAGGCATACTGATACCTGTTTCTATCTCTGTCATTCGGGCCTTCTCCACTCACCCACTCACGCGACAAAAAGCAGAGAAGCGGCTGTATTGTATTTCACGCGCAAATCCCAATCCAAACCCGCGGGCATCAGCGACTTCTGAATCTAGCGGCGGCTGCCGAGAGTAGTTGCCTCATCGAAAAGTGGAAATTGGATGATATTGATATTTGCGGGGAGAAGTAGAACACAGAAAACAGATGCCAAGACCGACAAATTACAAACCTCCTACTCATGAATCCCTACGGCGCTGGACACATGCTTTTCGCAATCTCAAAATCACAAATTCCACATCCCACCAAATTACCATGTTATTTTCATTCTTTCTTTCTGTTACAACTCTACCTACCGTTGTTGACACCAATACCCATTGTTTTCGAGATCGATTCCCACGCTTACTTCTTTCTCTCCTTTCTTTTTTCTATATATACCGCCATCCTGTTTGAGTTTCTCAGATCGAGCATTCAGTTTCATCATCATTTCCCCAAAATTGCATTTGTCTGATCTCAAGTAGCGAGTGGAGGGGATTATTCTAGCACCGGGGACGAGGAGATGGCCAGTCCAAGTCAACAAGCTGAGATGAGAATTCTGAGAGCAAAGCAGTGCTCCAAGGGTAACTAATTTAAATCTTCTTCAATCTCGTCTCTCTCACTCACTCGTTAACGTTAATCCTTTCGCATTAATCAATCATTTTTTTCTGGCTATGGCTAGATCTCGTGGCTAAATCGATTTCATTCAATTTCAATGGACTCACTCACAAAATGCATTGGCTTAATTAATAATTTGTGGGCCATTATTGAAACTGATGAATGTATCTAATATGTATGCATACATAAGCAGTGAAAGCAGGGGCCAAGGCAGCTACAATTGCATGCGTAGCTTCCGCCATCCCCACAGTGAGTCTTATTATTGTTACTAATTTGTACCCATTCAATTCGATTCAATTCATGCAACTGCGCCTGGTTATTAACTGCTGGGTTGGGTTAATGTATAACACTGCAGATGCTGGGAGCAAGGGCTATTCCTTGGGCAAGGGCTAACCTTAACCATGCTGCACAGGCACTTATCATCTCTACATGTAAGTCACTAATTAATCAATTAAATATTGTTGTCTTGCCATTCCCAAATGTTATGTTGCATTTGCTTAATTCTCCTTGATATCTATCAATTTTTTAACATTGTATTGAGTTGCTTTCCTAAAATATGCATGCTCTTATTAACGATTCTACAACTACTAGATGCAACTACTGAACAACTACTCTGCAACTACTGAATTGTTTGCTGACAGTATTTTTATTTTGTTTGGAGGCACAATGATATATCATTTATTTATATATCATTCTCATAGATTTTCAGTTGATCTCTCCTATTATAATTATCCCATGAGCTGTATGTTGATGTTGTGTTGTGTGTACTTTGATTGGAGACAGTCAGCGGTTCGGCTTATTTCATTGTAGCAGATAAAACCATTCTGAAGGCTGCACGGAGAAACTCCTTCCATGACCAAATGGAAAATGATGTTGAGTACTCACCTTTCTGAAAGATGGCAGAGAAGTATAGCAATTAAGCAGAGAATTATAAGCAGCACAGACAAATCTCTATCTCTGATGTGATGCACCCAATCAGTAACTCCGTTAATACTAGGGAATATCCATGGACATGGATGAATGACAGAATAATATCTAAACAAGTATTTTTCTCTGTTCTTCAGAGAATGTATATATAAATATAAATGTTCGTAGTTTGTCATGAGACGTTAAGATCTTTTCCGTTACTGTGTGTATGCAAATACGTAAGTTCGTGCAATGTTAATATATAAATGTAAGAGCTGGTTCGTTGTCGTTCGAAAAACTATTATCGCAAAATATGAAATATTGAGAGAAACCATGGGTCGCATCTTGACCATCGCAATTTATTGTCCTCACATATCTTTGAATTACACACCATGCCTTGTTTTTTCAAGCTTCACTCAAGTGGAGTTGAGCACTTACTGCATGTTAAGTTAACCTCCTGGATTTGCAATTTTGAAGCTCTACGACTCACAAAGAAGGCTTACAATCTTTGGATCTCAAACACCGCGATTTAACATGTTCATTAACTAACTAATCAATCTTAAATGGGATACCAATTATGATATGATTATATTTTGATAAAAAATCACTAAAAATTACACATACAAATTTTCCCACTATGATCAAAATTAACCAAATCCAATATCAGATTTAACCAAACAAAATTAACCAAGTCCAAGATCAAATTTAACCAAATCAATTTGTACCATGGCATCTCAACTCAAATGATTAATGCTCCCATATTCAATTTGGGCTATACTACAACTCACGTGCCAAAGTTGATCCGCACATGTTGGTACATTGTTATGCTAGATTATTGTTAAAGAGCATGCACTCCCTTCATTTATACCATTGCCAAATTGTATTCAATGTCGCATATTTCTAATCAATATGTCTAATACTTTCATCTTAAAAAAAAATTGTTCTCCAATCTCTCAAATTTGTGAAACTTTTTGCATCTCAAGGGTTTTGTAACTATACTTATGCTGTCCTGTCCTGCAATACTGTAATTGAACATGGCTCTTAATGATCTTATAACATTTGTTCTCAACATTGCACGTACTTGTCAAACTTTTTGCTTCTAATGATTTTGCAACTATATCTACTAATTAGTAGGTTGTCTTGCAATATTGTAATTGAACATGGTTCTTAATGATTTTAAATGATTTGCTCTTCTTCACTTTAAGAATTTCTCAAATTTGTCTTGCTTTCAAAGGTTTTGTTAAGAATTTGGGGTGGAGTAGCAAGCATGCTTTCTATGGGTGTAGCTACAAAAAAAAGAGAATATCAATAATAACTAGTAGCTAATGCATGGATAACCGGTAGGTAGGTGATAAGAGATAGCTACGCATGAAGAGCAAGTAACAAATAATTTGTTCATAGCACTTAACTTGTGGCTTATCGATTAAGTGGGTGTGCTAGTTAGTACAATGTCTTGCAATATTACAATTGAACATGGCTCTTTAATGATCTTAAATCATGTATATGTACTTTAGTCTGTTGTCTTTTAAAATAATAAAAGTGATAAAAGTACATCCTGAGTGGGCCTAACGATTAAGAACATGTGCTCCCTCCTAGGAGGTCATAGGTTCAAATCCGGAGGGGGTAGGGTATGTAGACCTCTGTAGACTTTAGTAGTTAAATTGTTGCGCAAAGGGGGGTCCATTGTCCCACAAACAAGGGGGTCTCATACACAAAATTGGTGTCTCGCTTGGCGGTGACCTTAACAATAGATTATCGTTATAAAATATATTCCTTTCTAATTGAATAGCTTTTTGTTTGACATAAAAATGAATTATAGATTTCTCATGTGCAAAACCAATATTAATCATTATTGTTCTCAAAGAAAACTATCACATGTTGCTTTCAACACTCCTTTACACTTTACTTTTACTTGTATTGAAGATAAAACAATTGTTTGTTGCTTCTTTATGCTCCAATGCATAATTGTTAAAATAACAGAAAATCCATATCCATATGCTGACTCGTAACATCTTTTGCATTTTTCTTACTCAAAACCAATGTATCTAAACATGGTTACTCCATCCTTTATAAGTTTCCTATCTAGGGTCCATTTATGTGTTTCTTTCATTTCAATCTATAATTATGCTTGGAATGCTCAGTATGAAATAGGAAAATCACCTTATTTTTTTATCACACTTCCACTCAAGGTAATAATGTAGCACTCTGGGATCTACCATGTCAAATGTTTATGATAGAGCTTCCCTTAATTGTTCAATTTCAACCTCACCGCTACTTGTAAATATTAAGCCACCAATATATGGGTGGGAGCAAGAAGTTGCTTCCCAAAATCCTTGCAATGGGAACATGTGCTCGTTGAAAATTTTACAAATATGCACACACTCTAGAAATGTGCATGCTTTCCTATTTGAATTGCTTCGCCCCTTTCCAAACCTTTGTGCATGACTCCATGTGACCCTCCAAATGCTATATATTATAAAATTATGCATGCATTTTTAAAAGTATGCACTACAATTTTGAAAGAAGATGTGCATTCCTTTGTGTGAAAACAAATGGGTCTTGAGGACTAAACAAAGTTAAAGGGGGAAACAAGAGGCTTTAATCTTTTCTTACACAATTTTATCAAACTCTTTATCTGGTATCAGAATGAGGTTATTGGCTTAAGGGGGACGCCTAAGTTTGTTGTTACGGTTTAACTCATTCTATGAAGAGCAAGGGTATCTTGGAACTTTGAAAAACCTATGCTTCAGTGGGTGCTTTGCATAATGAATATTGTGTAAAGAAAATGGCTAGTAGTTCAAGAATAAAACTAGAGAATTTTAAACATTGGGAAATGTACAATATCCAACCGATTGGATCACAGCTAAGAAGGTCGCACTGCTAACCCTAGCACGCAACTGAGAAGGATGGCGGCGCCTGGGGGAGGGGAGGACGCCCCCCCCCTCCATCCAAATCTGACGAGGAAGCCTTCAGCAGGCTTGTCCATGGCAGAGGCAAGAAAACCTCCCCTCCGGAGGTCCCAAAATTCATAAAGAAGTTGGAAGACATCCCAGAAATCGCCCTGCCTGAAGAAAAACCAATGAAAATAGATCTAGCTTTGGCAAAGCGTGGTCTTGTGGGGCAGTTCATGGGCCTATGGCCAACCACTAAAACAACTGATGACTGGATACAGAGGAATTGGAGGCCCAATCTAAAAAATGGAGTGACTTGTTACCCTGTAGGGAGAGGGTTCTTCATCTTTGAATTTATCTCCGAAGAAGACCGAGACTTAATCTTTAGAAACGGCCCCTACTTCATGGGGACACAGGGTTTATATCTGAACAAATGGTCACCAGATTTTGATCCCTCGATCGATCTCCCCAAGGAAGCGTCGGTGTGGGTTAGGCTCCCTAACCTCCCGGTGCATTGCTGGGACTTCGATTCCTTGCAGAGAATAGGGAATGGAATCGGGCGATTCATTGACAAAGATGATAATAAGGGCCAATATACCTGTGCCAGAATCTACGTTGAAGTTGATCTGGAAGCTGGTCTCCCGGAGGCAATAAAATTAAAAGTCGGAGCATGGACTCATTACCAGAAGCTGGATTATGAGCATTTGCCCTTCAAGTGCAGAAACTGCCAGGAACATGGCCATTTCCAAAGATATTGTCCCAAGCTAGTAGCTGAGAAAGAAGACGCTGAAGGATGGTAGAAAGTAAAAAAGGGAAAACCCATGTATATTTCCAGAAGCAAGGAAAGAACGGCCCAGGGTCCTCCAAAGGAAGGCAGCTCAAAACCTTCTACTCAGGAAGATCATATGGTATCCCAAAACCCTGGGAATATACCAGAAGATGATGAAGCCCGGGCACCACAAGACCCAACCGATCCAACTCATCAACCTGGTGTTGCCAGTCCATCCAAAGATCACATCAGTCTAGGCTCGGAAACAGGAGCCAACCCCTCTGAGGAAGGTGATACCGAAGTCAGTAGTCAATCAGGCTCCCCGGAACAACCAAAACGCGGACATAAACCAGAAAAGAAGAGAAGGGAAGAGCAGTCCTACAAGGACGTGGTCCAAGGCTCTCAACACACCATACCTGAAATGATGAACACCAGATCCAGAATGAGGCTGGGAAAGACCCCGAAAGGGGGTCATCACCCTCCACCAGGTAAATAATGCATTACGTCTCCTGGAATTGCAGAGGACTAGGAAGCCCTCTAAAAGAAGAAGCTATAAGGGATTTAGTAAGAGTAATGACGCCTGAAGTCCTACTAATCTAGGAGACGAAACTGGAGGAAGATGCTCTCCTCCGTGCAAGCAACTCGTTTTGGAAGAAAGGCCCGGCTAGGGCTGTAAGTGCAAGAGGAGCCTCGGGAGGCTTAGCAACCTTCTGGGACTCTGCAAAGCTCGACCTTGTTGAAGAAGAAGGAACCACTCACTGGCTATTCACCAAGCTGCTTCATAAAGATTCCGGCCATCATGTAAGTCTCTTTAACATTTATGCTCCTGTCTCTTATTCTGAAAAAAAAAGAATGTTGGGACACCTTAAAACTATTCCTGATGCTCCACAAGCCTGAAAATCTAGTGTTGGATGGAGATTTAAATGTAACTCTAGATCTGGCTGAAAAAAAAGGGGGATCAATTGTGCGGGACCCTGCAAGAAAGTGGGTTGAAGACCTCATGATGGATTGGGACGTTGAAGACATCACCCCTGCCAAAGGAAAGTATACCTGGTCAAATAAAAGATTGGGACCTAGTCACATTGCTGCCCGCCTTGACCGGTTCCTCCTTCACTCCTCCTTCCTAACCCTAGGGCTGATGGCATCCTCTAAGATCCACCCGCATTATACTTCTGATCATAAGCCGATCTCCCTCTCCCTTCATCTCGAGGAAAGGTTAGGACCCATTCCCTTCCGCTTCATCCCAAATTGGGTAACCCAGGAAGGTTTCCTCAGCCTTGTCTCTAACTCTTGGAAAGAACCGGTTCATGGCTCCCCGTTTTTTGTTTGGGAAGAAAAGCTTAGAAGGCTCAAAGTAGCCCTGAAAGATTGGGCTAAAGGGCTGGGTTCCCCAATGGCTGAAAGGAAGAGAACCCATAAGGCCTTGGAACGGCACCAGTTAATCTTGGAAGAGTCCCCTATCACTCCTGCTATGCTATTCCGGGAAGCTGAGCTTCAAAAGGAGTACCATAAAGCCTGCAGAGAAGAGGAAACCTACTGGAGAGTCAAGTCAAGAACACTTTGGCTCCAAGCTGGAGACAAAAATACCACCTTCTTTCACAAGCAAGCCCAAGCCAGAAATATTTATAATTCCATCACTGAAATTCCGACTCAAGGCCAAGTGATAAAGGACTTTAGAGGCATCAAGGAGGCTGCCCATTCCTTCTTTAAAAGCCTTTACACCGCCCCTGACTAGGATCTTGTGGAACCGAATACCTACCCACTTTCAGAGATTCCAATATTGGTTAATGAAGAGGACAACCTGCAGCTGATCAGGCCCATTAGTATTCGAGAAGTTAAGAAAGCCCTTGACAACATGAACCCTGATAAAGCACCTGGGCCGGACAGATTTATAGCCCGGTTCTACATCTCCTGCTGGGACATAATAGAGAAGGATCTATACAGAATGGTGAAGAAGGCTCAGAACTGTAACAAATTGGGGGGCAACACTAATTCCTCCTTCCTGGCACTCATTTCGAAAGAAAAAGGCGCTAAAAACTTCAGCAGATTCAGGCCTATATCCCTATGTAACACGAGTTACAAAATCATAACCAAAATAATGGCTAATAGACTCAAAAGAATCCTGCCTAAGCTGATTCCGGAAAACCAAGGGGGGTTTGTGAGAGGAAGACAGATCTTGGACAACATTATCTTAGTGCAAGAAGCCATCCACTCAAGCTACAAGAGAAAAGAGAAGGGGATGGTGGTAAAGCTGGACTTGGCCAGTGCCTTTGACAGAGTCAGGCATGATTTCCTGTTTGCAGCCATGAGGAATTTCGGATTCAATCAGAACTTCATTATGTGGGTCAAATCTTGCATCTCAGCCCCATGGATTGCCCCGCTGGTCAATGGGCGACCTACAGATTTTTTCAAGGCCTCAAGAGGATTAAGGCAAGGCTGCCCTCTCTCCCCGGTGCTGTTTGTCATTCAAGTCGTTGTCCTTAGCTATCAGCTGAACAGAAGTCTCCAAAACAGGTCTCTCTCAGGCATCCGAATTGTCCCAAAGGTCAAGGATGTAAACCACGCCCAGTTCACCGATGATATGCTCCTACTGGGAGTTGCCAATCTCAATACTGCCAGGAACTTTAAAATTGAGTTGGACTGCTACAGGAATATATCCAGAAGTGAAATAAATTTCCTTAAAAGCAAGATCTATGGCTGGAACTGTTCTCCCCGGGCGATGTTGGATATAGCTCGGATCCTCGAAATGGAAGCCATTACCATTTGGGACACCTTCACCTATCTGGGCATCCCTATCTTCAAAGATACCTCTAGAGTTGCACATTGGCTGCCAATGCTGGACAAACTAAAAAAAAAGATCCAGGTGTGGGGGGCAAATTGGCTCAACAAAGTAGGAAAAGTGATCTTGATGAACTCTTTCCTCACCAGTCTTCCAATCTATCAATGTTCGGTGCTGCTAGCTCCAAAAACCATCACCAACAGAATCAATGAACTGCTCCGTCGATTTCTGTAGGAAGGTGGCCGTAATTGTGAGAAAAAACTCCATCTAGTATGCTGGGACAAGATCACTAGGCCAAAAATGGAGGGGGGCCTTCAAATTAGAGATGTGGCCACCCAAAATATTGCCATGGGAGGTAAAATTCTCTGGAAAATGATAACTGGCAAAAGAACCGGGAGCAAGCAAATCCTCAAGAAGAAATACTTTAAAGGAGACAGACAGCGATGTCTTGAAAGGGCCACGAAACTGCAGAAAGGCTCTCCAATTTTTTCACTGTGTAAAAGAGCCATCCCATTCTTCACCTCTAAGCTTACGTGGTCTCCTAGCAATGGAGGAAAAATCAGAATATGGGAGGACTCGATCCTTGGGGATTAGCCTCTCATCAACTTCAGCGACCTGGGCAACATAAAAGATTGGCTCCACAATAATAACTGCAGAACGCTGAGAGACATATCAGTCTGGAACAGAGATGAGGATGAATCCTAGGAAAACTGGAACCTGGGTGATTACCCTCACGAGCTAGAAGATGAAGCTTCTTCCCTGCTGGATCTATTGCAAGGGAAGTCCCCCATTAGCGCCAGAGCTAAAGATACACACAGCTGGGGATCACGATCGGGCAAGCACACTGCTGCTGAAGGCTATGCTGCGATTTTGGAGGTGCCATGGGTCCCTCCCACTCCTGGGCTGTGGAAAGCTCTCTAGAATTTCGCCTCTATCCCCAAAATCGATATTTTTATCTGGACCGTCCTCCACAACAGCATATTGACAGGAGAAAAACTGAAGAGCAAAGGCTGGGCAGGGCCATCTTGTTGCCCTCTGTGCTACCAAGCTGAAGAAACCATAGATCACTTGTTCATCTCCTGCGATTTCACCAAGGAAGCTTGGAGTCTCACGATAGGCTCAAACGCTGAGAGTTTGCCCAACTCGATCAAGGAGCTGATTAGCAGCTGGATCGATCTTGCCCCCTTCGATTTAAACAAAAAAGACATCCTCAAGCTAGCATGGATGTGGACCCCGAAATTCCTCTGCTGGAAAGTCTGGTTGGAAAGGAATAACAGGATATTTAAGGAGAAATGCAGACTTCCAACTCAAGTGGCCGTGAAGGCTAGGTCCATGCTTTCTGAAGCTTTAAGCACCAAGTCAACTATTAGAAATAAGGCTACTCTCTCACCTGAAGAAGAGCGCTGGCTTAAGGAGATTAACGTGAACCAGCAAAGTAATCAAGCTACCAATCCTCCTCAAAAGGCTCGCTGGGAAATCAGGCTGGAAGAACAGGAATTCATCAAGTGGAGATCTGTCCTGAATGACTGGTGCCTTTTTTTTGACGGGGCCTCGAAAGGGAATCCCGGTCAAGCTAGAGGAGGAGGCATCATTCTCGATCCCTACAGCACCACCGTCTTGTCCTATGCCTGGGGCCTAGGACATGCATCCAACAATCATGTTGAGTATCTTGCATTGTGGCAAGGACTGAATCAGGCAAGAAAGATGAACATTCAGAAGCTTACTATCTTTGGGGACTCCAGGCTGATAGTCAAGGACCTACACACCAAGAAGATGCCTGCCGGTACTAGCCTGACCCACATCCACAGGAAAGTCCTACTCATGCTGAAGCACTTCAGAACTCATAAAGCTTATCATGTTCTAAGGAATCTCAACAATCTAGCAGACGCTGAAGCTAATCGCGGAGCGAGCCTGAGTAAAAGTCAACTTATTGTTAATGGAGAAATTTCAAAGCACCCGCTCCCCTAAGTTTAAAGAGACATGACCTTCCGGTTCCACTGGGCATTCCCCAACACCCAACAGCATTATTCTAACTGGATTATCAAGTTGGAAATGAAGTTCCGTACAACAGATTGGAATTTGAATTGTAAAGGCCCTGGCAGCCCATTTGCCAGACTCTTATAAATTTTAACCGTTTCCGTAAAAAAAAAATAAAAAAATAGAGAATTTTAATGGTCATAGCTTCAAGATATGGAAGCTAAAGATGGAATAATTTATTGGGAATAAAAAATGTGGGTTGATGTGGATCCAAGTACAAAACCCATTGGTATATTGCAAAAAGATTGAGAAAATACGGATACAAAAATGAGAAGCACAATTCAACTTTGCTTCTCTAAGTCGTTGTTGTTGAATGTCTCTAGAGAATATAGTACAAAGAAGTTGTGGGTTGGGTTGGGGAATTTGTATTAGTCAAAGTCCCCGGTAAATAAGTTATTTCTTCAAAAGATTCATTTAAGGATAGAGGATGGAGACTTTGTGAAGGAACATCTAAATTCCTTTAATACTCTAGTGATAAGTCAACTTGTCTATGTTGATGTTAAAATGGAGGAAAACGATAAGTTCATTACCTTGTTATGTCCTTTACCAAAAGCTTGGTATAATCTAGTTATAGAAATTGATAGTACCACTCATTCTACATTAAAGTTTGAGAATGTAATTGTATCCTTGTTTCGAAGGAAATGAGGAGAAAATCCATGGAGGGTGTGACTAAGGATGTTTTATCTATGAGAGGTCCTCCCCAAGAGAGTAAAACAAGTATTTGTGGGGCAGATTTAAATCTAGAGGTAGATCTAAATCTCCAAGACAATGTACAAGAAAATGTGGTAAAGCTGGGAGTTATAAGAATGATTCCAAATCTAAGAATGTTGATAAAGGTAAGGGGTTTGATGATGTCCCTTCCATATAAGAAAAATACTCCACAAAAGGAGGTAATGTTTATTTGGAATCTATAGGTACACATGCATATCATGATGTATGGTTGAATGATTTGGGTGTGCTTTAGTTCATATGACTCCCCACAAAGAATGATTTTGTGAATATGAAAAGTACAATGGAGGTTGTTCTTCCATGGGAGATGACTCGAAAACCAAAACCAAAACCAAAATCATAGAACACAGAAGGGTGAAGTTGTTGTTGGGTGAGTGGAAGCTAATGATGGTCACTTTCGGCACATTAGATGCAACAAAAAACTGAAAAAATAGACATCACACATTTTTCATGGCTATTTTGAGACACATGTACAATGAGTCTTGGCTTGTTGTTTAGACTTCTCTTATCTCTTATGGTCATCTCTCCCTCTTCTTCATCGAATTTTTCCCATGTTACACTAGATATTCTACAAACCCATCTACAAACAATGTCTGGAATTGGTATAATTGATCAAACAACTGATTTCTTCATATTGTTATATTTTTTGTCTTTACGTTTTTTAAATTTATTCTATATGGATTCTTGGGTTATTTAACTAGCCCATATTAATATAACATTGTTTATGAAAGTTTATATAGAGCAACAATGCAAATATTGTCACTATATTAAGATCTCTATATAAGGTCTCTGACTCGTAATGTCATAAAAGCGGGGCGTTTTGGCTATCTTTTATCCTACGTGTGAACTTCGTGCATGTTAAACCAGTGAAATGTGTGTGATCTGTTGGATTTGATTCCTCCGAGATCGACGATGTTCTTTTCAAGTCAACTTCATGTCCTTCATGATTGCATGCAGGGGATTCAAATGACCAAGGGAGGAGATGGAAAAGGCACTAAACAATTGAAAAAATCACACCAAAAGTTGCAAACGTGTAAACACGTGGCAGAATAATCATGCATATGCACCGAAAATAAAATCGACGGTAGAAATGGGTTTCGACGCTAGAAAGTGCACGGTCGTTAAACTTGGAAAGGTGGAGCGGAAATTAATCCACTTACCATGTGGAAAGCATTGGTGGAGTCCGCTATGAAAAGCGGTTAAAGTTAAACCTCTCATTGCAATTTACAAAACCACCTAAGCATATGTTATATAAAAGGTTCAAAGTTTGAAAAAATGCTTTTGTCGATTATTTCCTGGAGGAAAATAAGCCATGGGAAACACGTCCTTGTCTTCGTCAACAAGAACAGAAGTCAATAGCTCACTTCACAGGTAACTTGAAACCCTTAGTGTTCATATTTTGTTTCCCAAATGGAGAAAACCCAAGATCTTCTTTGCTTTAATGAAAGTTCATATCAAAACGATGAGCTTGTAGTTGACATGGAAAGGGATATTTTCGACCTTGTTTTGTCTGTGTGTAGCATTTCGCAGTATAAAGAGAAATTAATGGAGTTTAAGTCGCAGGGAAATGATGTATTTAATTTTTTTGGTTCTTTTCTGTATTATTTTTGTGTCGAACAAACCCTACACTTCCCCAAATTTGTTGGCTAGTGTGCGACAAATTATTCGCAGGACGAAAGGGTAATCATTAATGTAAATACGACCAAAATTCTATGCTGAGTAAATGAACAGACTATCCATCAGGTTCTATGTTCACTTGAAACATTTCCCAAAAGCCGTGAGTCGTTTAACGAAGAAAATTTGGTAAATTTTTATAGAAGTTGCAGTCCGGCAGAAAAAGACAAGTTTTTATTACAAGTCTTGAAAGATGGTCAGTCACATGAAAATCTATCGCTCCCTTTGAGTATTGATTTTGTTGATGTATATGTAACTTCAGAATGTATTTCATATATATTTATTGTACCCTTATAAGAGATGTGTTATTCCTCTATAAGGAAGTGTCGGTCATGTGTATTGACAAGTGTTGCAAGTGTGTGTACTTGGCGAAGGGTTATTAGACCACCATGTGTGGGGTCGGCCCTGAAATATATATTATATGGTTGATGTACCTAGCTAGACAAGTCGACCCCATAAGGTCACTGGGAAAACAGACTAGTATAAATAGAGATCGAGAGATCTCTATTATCATCACTTGGAAATTCATACTTCTCTCACTCAGAAAGTGATACTTCTCTCACTCAGAAAGTAGTGGACTAGTGAGGAGGAGGATCATCTGCTACTAGGAGACTATCTTAGTGTATTTTGGTTGCACTTTGGTTGAGCCATTGCTCTCTCTATCTCTGAGGAAGTTGTGGGGTTTTTCACCTTAGGGTTTTCCCCACGGAAACTCTGTGTCTCTTGTCTCTCATGCTTTTGATTCTTGTGATGCTTGACATGCTTGATATGATTGTTATGCATTGATATACTATACATGTTATTCTCTTAGTAAAGATCCTAGATTATTGTAATTTAATGCTCAAAATTTAACATGGTATTAGAGCTAACCTGAGAAGAAGACATTTTGCACTGACGGAAACTTGAGTTTCTTGTTTATTGGGTTTCTCTCCACAGTTTTTGGAAAAGCGGTATAGTAGATTGACTCTACTCGTCAAGGAGAATCTATCTGTCCAATCAGAATTCAACTTTGAGCATTTTCAGATTTGGCCCTAAAAATTAGGGTTTCCACAAAAATAGGAATTCATGAAATCTTAAGACATAGCTAGAAGCTCCTTGCAAAAATCGAAGTTTAGAGCTTTGGATCGAGATTTTTGGCTGGGTAGATCTCCGAGAAACTCAAACCCTAATTCAGGGCTCTCCCTAATGAACACGGGAGGACAAAAAGGCAAATCTGAAGGGTAAAGCTTTGCTGATATCAAATTCTGAATACACCAGGTTGATCAACTCATCAAGGTGCATCTTTCTATCCTTTCAGAAAGTTGAAATTCAAATTTTGAATTTTTACGATTTTTTCGACAAACCCTAATCCAGGACCAGATCCAGTTTTCAACATTTCAAGTGGTAAGACCTAAATCTTTTCTATTTCCATTTGAAGTACTCTTTAAGATGTCTCACCACACCAAGCTTGAGGATAAGCTTGAAGGGGTTGATAACTTCCAAGCTTGGAAGTATAGGATTGGGTTAATCCTGGAAGAGAATGAGTTGGACTCATACATAAAAGAAGACATCCCTATCCCAGAGGATGAAGAGGCTAAGGTATTGCATAAGAAGAATTTGGTCAAGGAAAAGAGAATCATTGTTGATTCCATCAAAGACCATCTCATACCCCTTGTGTCTTCTCTAAAGACACCCAAGGCTATATTTGACTCTTTGACCAAGCTATTTGAAGGGAAGAACATAAATCGGAAGATGACCCTACGGAATCAATTGAAAGGGGTCAAAATGTTGAATGGAGAAACCATTCAATCTTAATTCTGCAAGTTCTCTTAGATCAAGGAACAACTTAAAGCTGTGGATGAAGCAGTGGATAATGGTGAAGTTGTTATGACCACTCTGAATGGCCTTCCTCGGTCATGGGACTCCTTTATTCAAGGAATCTGTGCAAGAAATAAATTGATCTCTTTCAGTAAACTGTGGGAGGAATGCTCTCAAGAAGAAGCTAGGCTTGTAGCACATGAAGAAAATATGGGAGGTGAATATCAAGCTCTTGCAGTTCACACCAAAAGAAGCAAGCCCAAGAAGAGCACTCTCACCACAGGATATCCTATCACAACCAACAAAAGAATAAGAAGGATATAAGATGTTACACATGCAATGAGAAGGGTCACTTTGCTTCAGAATGTCCCAAGAAAAAAAGGGATAACATCAACTCCAGCAAGAAGAAGAAGGGCAACAAAAGAAAGTTCCATGCTCATGCTGCCGAAGATGATGAAACTCCAAAGAAGAAGGCTAGGGCAGAAAGTGATGATAGTGATGATGACTCATCAAGTGAAGAAGAGTATGTTCTAATCTCTGCTCTCACAGGTACTATCTCCCATGGTTGTGATGATTCGTTAATTGACAGTGGGGCTTCCAAACACATGACTGGGTTTAAGGAATCTTTTGTAAACCTATCTGAACATGAATCACCCCATAAGGTGAAACTTGGGGATGATTATCAATACCCAATCAAAGGAAGCGGTGAAGCCTCCTACAACCTAGATTCTGGAAAATCTTTGAAGATGAAAGAAGTCCTCTATGTACCTGGGCTCAAGAAGAACTTACTCTCCATCTCTGCATTGGATGCAAAAGGTATGAGGGTTGCATTTGTGGATGGCCAAGTCCTAATGTGGCCAAAGGGAAAGACCATAGATGATGCAGTAGTGATTGGAGAGCAAGAGGGAGGTTTGTATAAAACTGAAAGGACAACCTGAACATGCCATGGTGCATGAATCCATGGAGCCAAGTGAACTTTGGCACAGAAGACTTGCTCATATGCACTATAGAGCACTTCCAATTGCAAGCAAGGCTGTAGAGGGTCTTCGTGAAATCAAGACCAAACATGAAGGTGTTTGCAAAGGATGTGCAAAAGGTAAGAACATTAAGAAGGCTTTCCCAAGCAGTGAAAGCAAGGCAAAAGGTATCCTAGAAATCATCCACTCAGATGTATGTGGTCCTATGTCATCCAGTTCTCTGAGTGGTTATGTTTACTATGTCTCATTTATTGATGACTTCTCCAAGAAGACTTGGGTATACTTCTTAAAGAACAAAGATGAGGTGTTTGATAAGTTCAAGGAATTCAAGACCTTGATGGAGAATCAAACTGACAAGAAGATCAAAACATTCAGATCCGACAATGGTGGAGAATTCACCTCACGTGACTTCAAGAAGCTTTGCAGTGATTCAGGGATTAAGAGGGAGTTGATTGCTCCTTATAATCCTCAACAGAATGGAGTTGTAGAAAGGAAGAACAAAACAACCATGGAAGCAGCAAGGGCAATGCTGCATGACTAGGATCTACCTATGCATCTATGGGCAGAAACAACTAGAATAGCTGTATATGTGCAGAACATAACACCCCAGAAGATATTGGACAACAAAACACTAGAAGAGGTCTTTTCTGGTAAGAAACCTGAAGTCATCCATCTCATAATATTTGGTTGTCTAGTATACACTCATGTCCCAAAGGAAAAGAGGACCAGACTAGATCCTTCAGGAAAGAAGGGTATCTTTGTGCGTTACAGTGAAAGCTCGAAGGCTTACAGAATATACTTTACAGGGTTCAAGAAGATTGATGTCAGCAGGGATGTAACATTTGATGAACACTCAGCATTCATCAAATCAAGGAAGGAACGTATTGAAGTTTATGAAGAACCTAAGGAAACTAGATTTCAAGACACTACCATGACTGAAGCAATTCCAGAAGTTGTTCGTGAGTTTGAAGATCCATAAGAACCTGTAGATCCATCCCGTGAGGATAACTCTCACAAGAGGAAACCTGCATGGGATACAGAGCTCATTCAAGATGCAGAAAGATTTGGCATTCCAGAAGAAGAACACAAAGCAAAGAAGAGAACTAGATCACATACCATCTATGTTGCTTTACTCTGTGACATTATGAACAAAGAACCTTCTAGTTATGAAGAAGCAGCAGAAAAGAAAGAATGGAAGGATGCCATGGTTGAGGAATACCAATCAATAATGAAGAATGATGTTTGGTATGTTGTCCCAAGACCTAAAGAGAAGTTTGTTGTGACTTCCAAATGGATCTTCAAAATCAAGCATGCTGCAGATGGCAGTGTAGAGAAATACAAGGCAAGATTCGTAGCTCGTGGCTTCTTTCAAAAGGAGGGAATAGATTATGAAGAAACTTTGCCACCTGTAGCCAAGTATACTTCCATCAGAACAGTACTTTCCCTGGCTACAGCAATGAAATGGAAAATACACCAAATGGATGTCAAGACTGCTTTCCTGAATGGTGTAGTTGAAGAGGAAGTATATGTGGAGCAACCACTCGGTTTCAAAATACATGACAGGGAGTCATATGTGTGCTGATTGAAGAAAGCCTTGTATGGCTTAAAGCAAGCTCCCGAAACTTGGTATGGTAGGATGTACAGTTTCCTATCTAGTTTTGGATTTACCAAGAGTAAAGCAGATTCCAACCTTTACTACAAGGTTGAGGAAGGGAATCCTGTGATTCTACTCCTGTATGTGGATGACTTATTTGTAACAGGAGATGACAGATTGATTGCAGATACTAAGAGGAAGCTTGCTTCCGAGTTCGATATGAAAGATTTGGGAATGATGCATTACTTCCTAGGTATGGAGGTGTGGCAAAGTGTAGGTGGGATCTTCCTTGGTCAAGGGAAGTACACAGTAGATATCCTGAAGAGATTTGGGATGATGGATTGAAAGGCCATGGCCACACCTATGGCATCGAATCTGAAGCTTCTATGTGATGCTTCATCTAAGTCGATTGATGTCTCTATGTATCGTCAGATGATTGGGTCCTTGATGTACCTGACGAACACGAGACCAGATATTTGCTTTGCGGTGAACACATTAAGCCTATTCTTGACGGATCCGAGGAGTGTTCACCTAGTTGCTGCAAAGCATGTTCTGAGGTACCTGAAGGGTACAATGGATTATGGGCTCAAGTATGAAGCGAATCAAAAGTTTAACCTGCATGGTTATGTTGATTCAGATTGGGCTGGAAATGCTGTAGATAGGAAGAGCACATCTGGATGTTGCTTCAATATGGGATCAGGTGTGATCTCTTGGTTCAGCAGAAAGCAGTCCTACGTAGCACTAAGTACAGCTGAGGCAGAGTACGTTGCAGCCTATTCAGCTAGTTGTGAGGCAGTATGGCTTTGGAAGCTACTGTCTGAGTTATTTGATCTCCCGTTGGATGCTACTAGTATCTTTTGTGATAACCAGAGTTGTGTGACGCTATCAAAGAACCTAGTGTTTCATGACAAGTCGAAACACATAGAGATCAAATATCACTATATCAGGGATATGGTGCAGAGAGGAGCTATGAAGCTCCTGTATGTTGCGACGGACGAGCAGATGGCAGATGTGCTGACGAAGCCACTAGCCAGGGTGAAGTTCGAGTACTTTAGGGAGAGGCTTGGTGTTCTTCAGATTGATGACACTTCGAGGAAGAAGTGATGGACACATTTGCAGAAGCCATTCCAAGCATGTTGGAAGGAGGATCCTTCACATGGCTGTGGATATAAGCACTGGATGATGAGCATTAGGACGATGCTCTAATTACTACTTTGTATATGCATCAGGAGGATGCTGGATATGATCAGTTGGATCATTTATATGTATATGTATGTACGCATCATGTTGGATGCTTGGACCATGTATCTGTATATGTATCAGGTGGATACTGTGTATGATCAGGTAGATCATGTATGTTGATGTGTATCAAGTATGATAAGGTGGATCATGTTTTTGTATCAGGTGGATACATTGTATGATTAGGTGGATCATGTATGATGATATGTATCAGGTGGATACTGTGTATGATCAGGTAGATCATGTATGTTAATGTGTATCAGGTATGATAAGGTGGATCATGTTTTTGTATTAGGTGGATACATTGTATGATTAGGTGGATCATGTATGATGATATGTATCAGGTAGATACTTGGTATGCATCAGGTAGATGCATTATATGATCATGGATGACGAGCTTCAGGATGTTGCTCCAGATGACTTGCAGGAGGATGTTGTAGTGATGATGATCAGGATGATCATGTATAGATCAGGATGATGTATGGTGAGTATCAGGTTGATACTCTGTGGCCGTGGACAGGTTGTGCAGATAAGCATATAATAGCGCCCTGGGAAGTTTGCAGATTCTCTTGCAAGGTTTTGCCGCTAGCATATAATAGCTCCCTGGGAGATTTGGCAAACGCTCTTTCAAGGTTTTTATTTGGGAGGACATATAATAGTGCCCTGGGAGATCTGCAGATAGTCTTGTAAGGTTTTTCCCCTGGCATATAATAGCTCCCTAGGATATTTGGCAGATGCTCTTTTGAGGTTTTGTCCTATGGCATATAATAGCACCCTGGGAGATCCGATAGGTGGAGCTGTGTGCTCGTAATAAGTCCTAGGATGCTCTTGCAAGGTTTTGCCATGACCACATATAATAGTGCCCTGGGAGATCCGATAGGTTGGGATGTGTTCCCATAATAAGTCCTGGGATGCTCTTGCAAGGTTTTGTGGTGACCACATATAATAGCGCCCTGGGAGATCCGATAGGTTGAGCTGTGTGCTCGTAATCAGTCTTGGGATTCTCTTTCGAGGTTTTGTGGTAGGGTCACATGTAATAGCTCCCTGGGAGATCCAATAGGTTAGGCTGTGTGCCCATAATAATTCCTCGGATGCTCTTGCAAGGTTTTGTGACGCACGTAATAAGTCTTCAGGATTCCACAGTATGGCCAGTGATGACGAAGACCTGCAGGTGGTGGGCCTACATCCAGTATGAAAAAGAACTAGCTCTCTAGAACTTCCTATCACGAGTAGAGTCAGAGATTGGTTGAGATAGAAGCAGCAGTAACGATGGTGATGACGATGCATCAATGACGATGATCCCGAGAAGAAGACTTGTCTAGCAGAACTGTGTCGAGAATTACCTTCCTAATTAAGAGGAAGTGTTGATGTATATGTAACTTCGGAATGTATTTCATCTATGTATTTCATATATATTTATTGTACCCTTATAAGAGATGTGTTATTCCTCTATAAGGAAGTGTCATCGTGTGTATTGACAAGTGTCGCAAGTGTGTGTACTTGGCGAAGGGTTATTAGACCACCATGTATGGGGTCGGCCCTGAAATATATATTATATGGTTGATGTACCTAGCTAGACAAGTCAGCCCCATAAGGTCTCTGGGAAAACAGACTAGTATAAAAAGAGATCGGGAGATCTCTATTATCATCACTCAGAAAATCATACTTCTCTCCCTTAGAAAGTGGCGCACTAGTGAGGAGGAGGATCATCTGCTACTAGGAGACTATCTCAGTGTATTTTGGTTGTACTTTGGTTGAGCCATTGCTCTCTCTATCTTTGAGGAAGTTGTGGGTTTTTTTACCTTAGGGTTTTCCCCACAGAAACTCTATGTCTCTTGTCTCTCATGCTTTTGATTCTTGTGATGCTTGGCATGTTTGATATGATTGTTATGCATTGATATACTGTACATGTTATTCTCTCAGTAAAGATCCTAGAGTATTGTAATTTAATGCTCAAAATTTAATAGATGTCTTTCAGCAAGATACCCAGTTAGTTGTGTCCTTGTTGAGTCAAATTTTAGGTCTAGATAGTGATAATTCAATCACAAAAGTTATGTTATGTTTCCTTCTATAAATAATTTCACCCGAGTCACAGTCGAGTATGGTGTGTTGTTTTAATTTTGATGAATTCCTAGCTGAAGTGATTCATTTCCAGTTGGTAAATTTCCATGAGTTGAAGCATTTCATATATTAGTCATATCTCCTGAACATGTTCTTCTGTTCAAATATTTCAGAATTGAATTTTCTTGGTGCCATCTTTTCTCGTGACATTCCTAAACAAATCAATATGTTTGAGTTCACCAATACAATCATGGTAGAAGTTTACATAATTATTTTTAATGTTGAATTGCCCTGAGTGTTAGAAGAAATGAAAGAAAATTTGCAGCCTACACCAGAAGGCCAAATAGGTGATTGGTTCTTATATAAAGAACATAATATAATTAGAGTGTATGGTTTTACTGGAGCACCATATATGTTTCCATCCTTTTTTCACACCAAGGGTTTTTTCCTTAGAATTTATTAAACATGGGTTTCTTTTAGAAGAAGAAAATTTTGGTGTTTTCAAAAAATCATCAAATGTGAAATTCCCACTTAAAGTTGGTCCATTCATCATTAAGACTAAGTGAGCCCTATCTATAGTATAAAAATTATTGAACATCATGGATTTCCAAGAGGCTGAAAGGATTAATTATGATCCTCATCAAATTATATCTCAAAGGAGACAGCAAAATAGAAACAAGGATTTTGATCATCAAACAGTTGAAGGATTAAAAGAAATGGCAAATTTATTCAAATTTGGACAAGATAAGAAATAAGTGAATATAGAACAAACAAGCAATTTGGAAATGCTGGTACAAACACCAACTAAATCTGATATCACCAATAAGAGAAGTATTTCAGAAGTTGATAGTATGGAAGTTGATGAAGAAGTTTCAAGCAAGAAATAAAAAGTGGAACAACATAAGGAAATTATTAGTATGGAGGAACGACATTTAATTGTTCCAAAAAAAAATTACTTTGATTTTGAAACCACTTGCAAATATGCAGCAATATTCTTTTTTAGAAATAAAGGAATATGGAAGTAACTTTCAGTATAAGTCCAGATTTGATTTCCTTTCACAATATTCAAAAAAGAAGAAGCGGTCTTCGGAAGAAACTCAAAAATTGTACCCTCAAGTAAGAAATTTGGCAGAAAAAAAAAAAGTTTCCCTTCTTACAGTTACGGATCCAGAAAGAAACACTATAAGGTTTGCAGTGGTGAACGATGAGAAATTTTCTGAAATGGAAGTTAAGCTTGATGCGATTAATATACCCAATAAGATTCAATTGAATAAACAAACAAGAGATGTCCTGTATTCTGATTTATTACAATCCACTTTAAAATTTTCTAAATTGCAGTCCGTGATAGCAAAGTTGGAGAGCCAACTGAGGAAAGAGAAGGAATAAAAAAAATCAAGTTTGATCCAGACTAAAATACTACAAATGTACCTTGTGACTGTGGGATCCGGTCGAGGGAACACTTAGTGTACCAAAAGGCTCCTTGATGAAAAAGAAAATACCATTCAAATGCTCAAGACAAATTTGAAGGTGCTAAATACTCAACATGTGCAATCTCCAAAGTTGACAGCATTACAACAAGAAAAGGAATCCATATATCAAGAAATGATGGATCACAAAGGTAAAATGTTAAAGTTACAAGATGAAAAGCATGCTTGGGAAAAATAAAGGATTGAATTGTTGTCACAATCAGATTGAAACTGTGCAAGTGCCAGAGAAGACAAGGGATCAATCTCTTTGTATGGATGGAGGACAAATGGAAAATTCCTCCATAGAGGAACTGACCAGTGCTATGTCACAAATTAGTCTAAAATTTGTAGAGATAGAAGAGTTGAAAATCGAAAACCAAAAGTTGAAACAGGAAGTAATCCAAAAATATGAAGAAAAGAAAAAAGCTTTGAGTGATAGAAAACAATTGCAAAAGAAAGTTGATGAATTAAAAGATAAATTGACAGGTAGGATTCCATTACAAGGAGCTAAACACCTTATATTGGATGAGATATCATTTGAAGTCACCAAATTCTAGTAACATTTTAATTCTATAGAATATAAATATGCTATAGCAAACATAGCTCTCCAGAGGTCTAAAGTGGCAAATGAGACATTATGCAAAAGGCCTTCAGAAACAACTCAAAACATAGTCTGATTTTTAAACACTCTAACCCAATTATATATGCAAAGTTTTGGAATCAAATACATACCATCAATCATCATTTGGGAAAATTATTGGCAAGCATGATCATGTTAAATAAGTACAAGACAAAGCGCAACAGATGGTCCTTGAAGTTCAAAATCTTAAGGAATTATTTATGGGGCCTTTTGAAATTGGTCTACCTTCTTTTTGGAGTGATGATGGAAAATTAATGACTCAAGAAAATTATCACACTTTGATAGTGCAGGCTCGTATGTATCACTCAAAATTTGAAGGTTTGGTCAAAGGATTAACTGGAAAGACAATAATTGATAAATTGATCAATGATTTTGAAATACTTGAACAATTTCTAATGATTAAGAAGGATATGCCAACTTTATGTTACACAACATGCATAGAATTGGAGGTTATGGTGAAAGAAATGATGGATTATGAAATCCCAACTCAAGAGCAATGGAAAATTGTTGAAAATTTTGGGAAAACAAAATACAGGTTATATCAAGAATGAATATTCAGGTGTCTTAATTTGAAATGAAGTTGTGGTTCCTTTGTTAACTTCCTGAGTGTTACATCAACCCAAATCAAAGCAACACTATACCATCTTGGTCGACAACAAAACAAATGTTCTTGAATTTTAGTAGAGATTTCTTTGAAATTTCCCTTTTTAGCGCAGAATCAGGCAGGATTTATTCAAAGAACATTTTGTAAAATTTTTGACTTTACAAAGTAATTGGGGTTGGATCCGAGAGAAAAAAGTATAGTGATGTAATATTTTTTGAAGACTTTAATGAAGAGAAGAAGTACAAGTCTATCGGAAACAGATATTCATATGTTGTCGCTTTCTTCAGTCTTTTAATTTCTCTTTTGTGAATGTATTTCGTGTTACACCATCTTATCGCTTTGCCTCATATTTGACTGTACTATGTGAGTTAGAATTCATTTTATATGCTCTGATTCACACATTTAAATATTGTCAATGTTTTTTCTTCTAAATTAATGCAGAATTCATCCTAGTTAGATGCTCTCTCTTTTTCCCAAAAGAAAAAGAGCCTCTTGCTATTCATATTATGAATCAAATAAACTACACATATTCTTGTCCATAAAAGTCAACGATCATGATAATCATTTGTTACATGTGAAACATAATTGTCTCCCAAATGGACATTATTCCTAAGTGATATTTTCCGACTTCCGACTTCTGACAAGAAGGATTGGTCACCCCTTTGTTTAGTAGATAATTGTGAACACCTATATCTAGAAATTCACATGTATCTAGAATGGTGAACACAAAAAGGATCGTCCAACCCTTCTTGCAGTCTAGAACTATTATGAAAATAATATTGGGCAAAAGAAGGGTCAGTCGCCCCTTCATTTATGAGGGAATTGTAACAATATTCAACCTACGAAGGCTAGGCCGTCAATTCATGTATATCTAGAATGGCGAACAATGGAAAAATACTAAGCACAAGAATGGTCATCCGACACTTCATTTAAGTGAGAAATGTAAAAATATTTAATCTACAATGGCTGGGACAACAATTCCTAACTTCCGACTTCTACAGTAAATAGTAGGGATCGGTACATTGGTTAAGTTATAACATATAAAAATATTTATCTAGTCTTAAGACAAGAAGGATCGACCACCCCTTCGTTTAATAGAGAAGTGTGAACACCTATATTCATCAATTCACATGTATCCAGAATGGTGAACACAAGAAGGATCGACCGACCCTTTTTGCAGTCTACAACTATTATGAAAAGAATAATGGGAAGAAGAAGGGTCGTTCGCCCCTTCATTTATGAGGGAATTGTAAAAACATTCAACCTACAAAGGCTAGGTCGTCAATTCATGTAAATCTAGAATGGTGGACACTGGAAAAATATTGAGCACAAGAAGGGTCGGTCGACCCTTCATTTAAGAGAGAAATGTAAAAATATTTAATCTACGAAGGATGGGACGAAAATTCCTGACTCTCGGCTTCCTCAATAAATAGTAGGGATCGTGAGATTCGATAATTTATAACATCTAAACAATATTTATCACGACTTCCGACAAGAAGGATCGGTCGCCCCTTCATTTAGTAGAGAAATGTGAACACCTATATCCAACAATTCCCCTGTATCTAGAATGGTGAACACAATAAGGATTGACCGACCCTTCTTGTAGTCTAGAACTATTTTAAACAAAACACTGGGCACAAGAAGTGTTGGCCGATTCTTCATTTATGAGGGAATTGTAAAAATATTCAACCTACGAAGGCTTAGGCATTAATTCAAGTATATGCAGAATGGTGAACACTGGAATAATACTGAGCACAAGAAGGGTTGGTCGACCCTTCATTTACGAGACAAATGTAGACACAACCAAACCCCTTTAACTAGCCCTTTTGGCATCACCCTGTAAACAGGTTGAAGTCTCACCTGAAGTGAATATAAGGGGTTAGAGAATCAAGCTTTTGTAATCGTGGCGATTGGGACATTGGCTAAGTTATAACATATAAAAAGAATTATCCCGACTTCCAACATCTGATAAGAAGGATCAGCCTCCCCTTCGTTTAGTAGAAAATTGTGAATTCACCTGTATCTAGAATGGTGAAAACAAGAAGGATTGACCGACCCTTCTTGCAGTCTAGAACTATTATGAACATAATACTGGGAACAAGAAGGGTCGGTTGCCCATTCATTTATGAGGGAATTGTAAAAATACACAACCTCTGAAGGATAGGATGTCAATTCATGTATATGCATAATGGTGAACACTGGAAGAATACTGAGCAAAAGAAGGGTCGATCAACCCTTCATCCATGAGATAAATGTAGACACAAAAAAACCCCTTTCACTGGCCCCTTTGGCATCACCTTGTAAACAGGTTGAAGTCTCACTCGAAGCGAATATGGGGGGCTACATAATCAAAGTTCATGTAGCCTTGGCGATGCGCAGATGTGGTTAAAAACATCGCTTAATGTTCTCTTTAACATCTACTAATGGGATAGAATAACATATGACTTCTCACTTCGCAGATATCGTAGTATACAAAACTACATTGAATCTCTACTGTATTCACCAGTTAGCTATGAATTCATCAAACTAAGTGTTTCTTCTTCACATTCACGTACTTGTATTCCAATTAGTCAATGTGCGATTACCATTTACGTGGTTTACCCAAAGCGGGAGCTACACCCACAAGAACTGTTCCTTTATTATCTCGGAAGGGTAATAGCACCAGTGTGCACAATTAGCTAGAGAATATTCTCTACAATCAGATCTCTACGCAATCAAATGCAGAGTTTTTTCTCTCATTATCACTATTCTCTTATAAGGTCTCTCTAACCATCAAAATCCCAACAACCCTCTAATACCCAACCCTTCCTCATAGTAACTTACCTTTTTATATAGGTGTGCCCGAAGGTCACATATTACAATAACTATGGGCCAACCCCCATAGTACCCAAAACCAAAAAACATCGTGGTTATCCTCTTGACCATGCTAATATTTAACTTCGTTGTCCCTTTGGTGCCGCTTCCTTTGACTCTGTTGCTTTCTCGGACAACGCAGCTCTGACTTCTGTAGTGCCTCGCCTAACTGTACTTGCCTTCAAACTTCCAGTACTTGGGCTGTTCCCAAAAGGCCCCTAACACTTACTTGTGACTTGTACCTGAGTCACTTACACTAGGCTTATTTGACTGCGCATCATTGGGATGTTCGTCGTCATAGCAAATTCCTGAAAAGTTGCACTTAACTTTACAACTGCTTCCTTAGCCTCTTGCTCGTATTTGATCGTTTCAAGCATTATTGTCGATATGGGTTCTTGCATTTGACCCTTTACTGTATTATATGTCATCCGGAGTTCTTGCAATTTCTCCTCAATTTCTTCAGAGAGTGCCAATTCTTCTTCTTGCATAGACTGTAACTTCGATGAAGTTTCAGCTTCCTTTTCCCTTAGTTCCTTCATCTCGTTCTGAATATATTTTGTTTATGTGAACTTATGTACCTCTTGTGAGTTTCATCTTGAATTTTCTATAATTCAGGATCCTCTTTCAATATAACCCAAACCTTCGATACTTATTCTAGCAAGTCTTGACACCTCGCAACTTCTGCGGAGATGTTCTCAGTTGATGTTTTCAACTCTTCATCTCTTGCTAATTCTACCTCTAGCGGAGTGCTAGGTTGTTGTCGAGACTCTAAGTCAGCAATATTTTCTTTGTAGGAAATGTCCATATCTTACATTTTCACTTTGAAATTATCCACGGAAGCACCAATATTAAGAATAGTCGCTTCCACTTCAGGATCCTCTTCGCAGTCTGGGATTTTCGCATAGAATTCAGCTACGATTTTCATTAACTTTTTCTGACTCTCATGAGAATTTGCTAGCTCATTTGTCTTCAGCGTGCATTCATTCTTCATCTCCTTATAACTATCTTCCAGCTTCGGATGATGGTTGTATGAGATCATATCTCTATCTCTAATTTCCTCCACAACCTGCATATGCATATTATGCAATCCTTCGATGGGAAATATTCCCACATTGATATCCAGATGTGTGAGCTTCTTTGCACCTTTAGTTAGTTCGTCTGATGGGAATATCACGTTCATCGGCTCTATGCGAACTAACCTAGGTCTCATTGTCAATTATGGTGCTTTTATTTTTCTTCTGTTGGACTCCTCTGATCATTCTTCATAGTCAGATTCCCTTACCAAGTCTCTCTAGACTTGTTCTGCTCTTGCCACCACACTCTTTAGTTTTGTGATGCTCTCTATCATTCTCACTTGGATATCCTCTTGGTTGTTGTCTTTACTGCGAGCGTCTCTTCAGGATGCTCATGGAATCATGCTGCGATGGAATAACAATCATCATCATGCAGCTTTGCATGGTCACGAGTCTTATTTTCTTTATGCTTCTTCCTCTTCGACACTTTTGGAATGGCTTTGTCTAGATTGTTCTTCTTCTCACCTGTTGGAAAATCAATAGCTTCTTGTTCTTCTTGTTGTTGTTCCTACTCTTGTCCATTTGTTGGATCCTAGGTGTCATTTTTATTTGCGCTTTCCTCAGATGTAGTAATGAATGTGCCTAGCTCATCCATTTTCCATTCAGGCGGCCAATATTCAATGATAAGATCAATTCTCTGGGTGGCTAGTTGGTATAGGCCTTCATAACATTATGCTTTTGATGGTTGTCTAGGCTATATGAAGATAAAGTGTAATCCCACTTTGAATCTCATCTTGCGAATATATGTTGTTGTTATGGCCTTCGAAATACATGAAGTATTCTTGATAACTTCGCATAACTGCTCATAATATGTATACAACTGCACATTCTTTAATATTTGTCTTTTCAGCCTCGAATTGGCCCACATGTTCGTGTATTTGGGTCCTTGGTAGTCTCCAATGACCACCGATACATTTTGTTGATACTTAAGCTCTTTATAGCCTGCGAACGCGATCAAGACTAACAACCACCTATAATTGAATTGATGTCCATTGTCTTGCGTATCTGCAACATCATGTAGGAACTCATTTAGAAGGTAATTTTCCCAATTATACTGGATCCATCCTTAGCCTTCACAGCCAAGGAGATTACAGTGGTAGGCACCTCGGCCGGTCGACACTTCCTTAATACCTTTCTTGTGAGCAGTTGAACCGTGAACCTCATGGTGACATCCTAGATTTGATTCATTTGATATCCAAGGGTTCCTTTTACCAAGCCGAATTAGCTCTTCATCCTTCATGCAAGTTCTTTGTCTTTGCTCTTATCTAAGAATTCTTCTATAGGGTCAACTCCTCAATTACTTAGGCGCGTGGTGTTATGGATCAGGTCTACGTTGATATCAATCTTGCGGTCCAAACACAAGTAACCTAGGTGCGTACAAGAGAGAAATTTTTGCACAACCGTTGTGAGCTCTGGGCTTCTGTCAAAATGTGAAATTCATAGTAAATTCAGCAATCCAGAGGGAAACAATGGCGCAACCCGGTTTTGCACATGGATTGTTGTTTGTTTACTGGTTTCATCATCTCACCTACACATGTACTGGTCCGGCTGAAATTGTGGGTAATTATTCTTGTGTAGAAATTCATGATCTTCGAACTTGCATTCTGGAATCTTTCCTAGCAAATTCTCCTTTTCATGCACATGACTCGACATGGGAGGCAACGGGATCTCATATTGCGGATTCTTCTTGAGTATCACAACTGGTGTATCCTCTTTTCTTGTAGGTATGTACTCGGGTACCAGTAGAATTAGCCTCTCGCAAGGTCTCTATGGCGGATACTCCTTTGGAATTTTTGCAGCCTTCGGCTTCTCTTGCTCAGTAGCCTTCTACTTATATTTATGTTTCTGCTCCAATGCATTTTGCGGTGAATCCCTAGAGGCTCCACCTCTCTATGGGACTGTTTTATTCACTAGCGTCTTCATGATTGCTTCAAAACTAGAATGTTGGAATTCCCGTAATATATCCTCTAATCTCTCTTGTTCATACATACACTTTCGGATTACTCTTGCTCTTGACTGGTAAATGCTTAGAAATTACATGCGGTAAAAATTAAAGTCACGGTAAAGACTGGTAGTTATGCTATCCTTACTATTTGTAGGGACAATGACACTAAGTTGTACCCAAAAACGGCTAAATTAGCATTAAATGTTATGTCCGTTGGACAAATATTTATTAGATCTTAGTCCTTTCCTTTCGTTGAATGTGTCTTCAACGGACAAATATGCCTTAAACGCGGAAAAATCTAGTTTCCAAAAGTACTGTATAACGACTACTTTCCAATAAAAAATAAAAACGGCTAGTTTTCTCTAGATTCGCTGACGGTTAGGTGAGTGGAGATGTTCACTTCTCATTTCCCTTCTTTCTGATTGAACTTTGCATTGCTACTCCCTTCTTTTACTTCGCAACTTTGCTTTCTATGTGTGCTTCCCCATATCGGCAAGAAGGATTGGCTGACCCTTCATTTAGTAGAAAATTGTGAACACCAATATCCAACAATTCACTTGTATCCATAATGGTGAACACAAGAAGGATTGACCAACCCTTCTTGTATTCTAGAACTATTTTGAAGATAGATACTCATCATAAGAAGTGTCAGACTCCCCTTCATTTATGAGGGAATTGTAAAAATGTTCAACCTACAAAGTCTAGGTTGTCAATTCATGTATATGCAGAATGGTGAACACTAGAAGAATATTGAGCACAAGAAGGGTGGAAGACCCTTAATTTACGAGATAAATGTAGACACAACCAAACCCCTTTCACTGGCCCTTTCGACATCACCCTCTAAACAGGTCGAAGTCTCACCCGAAGCGAATATGGGGGGTTACATAATCAAGCTTCCATAACCGTGGCGATGCGCAAGTGTGGTTAACAACTTCGCTTAATGTTCTATTTAACATCTAATAATGGGATATAATAACATATGACTTCTCACTTCACTGCTATCGCAGTATACAGAACTACGCTTAATCTCTATTGTATTCACCAGTTAGCTACGCATTAATCATACTAAGTGTTTCTTCTTCACATTCATGCACTTGTATTCCAGTTACTCAACATTCGATTACCTTTCACATACATATGAAAGTAAATACATAAGTGCACATAAACTCATATATAAAACATGTCATAAACTCATACACAAAAAACACTGATTTACGTGGTTCACCCATGCGAGAGCTATGTCCAGAAGAACTATTCTTTTATTTTCTCGAAAGGGTAACAGTACCAATCTATGCAATTAATTGCAAACTCTTCTCTACAATCAAAGAAGATTCAGCCGCCCCTTCTTGCATTCTAGAGCTATTATAAAAATAATACTGGGAAAAATAAGGGTCGGCCACCCCTTCATATACGAGATAAATGTAAAAATATTTAATCTACGAAGGTTGGGACAACAATTCCCGACTTCTGACTTCCGCAGTAAATAGTAGGGATCGGGACGTTGTCTAAGTTATAACATAGAAACAATATTTATCCCGACTTACGACTTCCGACAAGAAGGATCAGCCTCCCCTTCTATGATGATCACTCCTTCTATGATTGATTCAATCTCAATTGACTATATAAAATGTGCATTCGATCTCTCAAGGATAATGCTAGCATATTTGTTCTTAATCAATCAATTGACTTTTAAAATGAGCGAGCTTTCCTTATCCATCGATCACTATCCTGAACATTTGCAAGTATACATCTAATATTAAAAAACTAATTGATAATTACAAACATTGTATTCATTCTTATATTAACTACTTAATATTTACTATTTTGCAGACAAAACATGTCTTCGTTGTTGAGCCCTAGTCAATACTAGGAAATCGCTTTCCTTGATTTGTTAAAAGATCACAACCTTGGTTTGTTCAAGCATGGATGGTATGTTGAGATGGATGAACCAGCTAATTTGTACCCAGATTTATATATATTCTTCTTGGATGAGGAAGGAGCTCCAACTCAAGCTGGAATATTAACATCTGCGGATCCCATTACTAACGATTTATTGCGTGTTCAAGTTGAAGTGGTTGAGAGAGACCGATGTTTCCTTCTACAGGTTGATCTTATGGTTTGTAATTTTTTACCAGATCTAATGAAAAGTGGTCCCGATTCAGATCTGGTTTCATGTGTGAAGAAACAATGGGTTTTTCCCTCGTATGATGTTTCTAATCGGTCTGGAATTAATACCGCGTCATCTTTGAAGAAAGCAATTTTGTCAGTATGGAAGAAAAGAATCCTAGCTGCAAAAACCTCGTCTATATTGCATTACATGAATATTGTAAAGAATTTGACAAAGTAGGCCATGAAAATATTCTTATCTACCTTAGAAGAACATTTCTCCATCATATTGAAAAAGATGTGACCAAATCTTCCTTCAAACTAGTCAAATCAAGTCCTTCTATAGCGATGATTTGGAAAGTGACTAAGAGATTCGAAAGTTCAAAAGAACTTCAACAAGAGAAGATCAAATACTTTTTGCTCAATGAGAAATTTTTTTCTATTGACGTAACAAGATGTGTTGTTCACCTCCGCATTTACAATATCGAAAAGTTGATGAGGAGGTTGTGGAAAAGATAGTTATATCTCTTCTCTCAACATTTACAACAATATTGAGAGATGCTATTCTATTGTCTTTCAACCAGGAGACAACATTGGGATTTCTTCCTAGAAATGAAGATGAAATTAATTCGCCTTCAGTAAATTTGTATATATTGGATGGGAAGCATATTATTTCTGCGCAAAAAAAATCAATGAAACTGAGAAATATCAATCGTTCCATTCAAGGTATCGACATCGAATAGCTCATATTCTACATAAAGATATTCCTCGGCACATTATCAAGATATTATGCAAACAACAAAATATATCAAACAAGGAATTTGAAGACACTCCATTCATTTATCAAGTTGTAAAATCAAGGGAGAAATGGATATCCTACGGTAGGCCATCTCACCCGGGAAAGGGAAACGCTTCCAGTGATGCTTGGAAGGTATAGAATTTTTCTTCTTATAAATCAAAGTCTTTAGATTGTTGCATGTGTTATGAAATTACCAAATTAAATATTATCTTCAATTTTATATGTTTGCAGAACTTCCAAGATGAATGTATGGATATCTTTGTTGTTCAAACAAAGGACAACCTTAAAGACAAGCTAACTCTTGTTTTGACATCGGATCGACTGTGGATCAAATGGATGTCTGTATTCGAGCTTTACAAAAGTGGTTCCTTGCCATGCTCACCCAAGAGCATCACTCATGATGATTTTGTTCAAAATAAAATAAAGAATCATGGATCTATTTTTTTAAGACCATTGTGTGATCTTGATGAAAATGAATTGACTGTTGTGGAATACAATATAATCAATGGATCGGTTTGGATGAGCACATCAGTCAAAAAAAATGTTTTGAAGAGACTTTATATCAATATTGAAAGTGAATCAAGGACGAGAGGTCAGCCAAGCATTCGATCGTTGAATATTTCAAAGTTCATGATGTTCAAACGGTTCGATCATAGATTATCACTGACCATAATGCCATTGAAATCTATAAAATTGCACCAAATCATCTCCAACAACTGTGTAGTATTTTATGCTCCGAAAAGAAAGAAAAATCTTCGAGTAAAAAGAGAAAGAAAGAATCTGAAGAGGATAATGGTACCAAATTACCAGATGATGTTGAGAAAATATTGAATATATATATCAATAAAGAGGAGATGGGTATGTCCATTGATGTCATCGAAGATAGTTCACAGCTTGCTTGTCAATGTTGTTATCCTGCATCTTTGGTCAACACACTAAGATCTATTGCATTTTTTGATGTGGAAATCAACTATGAATTTTTTGTTGTTGATTTGTATAATTGTGATGGTCCCTGGATAGAAGAAGATATTCTTGCGTTGTTGTACTACTTAGAATCAAATGAAGCGGTATGTACTTTTATTTTTTTAGCTGATATGGAAAAATCTTGTATGATTTCTAAATCTTTCACACTTTTCATCATGAAATCCTACCAAGGGATTTTATAAAGATTTCTCCAAGGACTTATTTATAAGATTCTCTATTATACAGTGTTGGAGAATTGGAATGGATGAGGATAATTTGTCTACTTTTCAAATGGATATGGATTGGAAGGATGAGGGCCTACCAATGATTGATTTACCTTTTCCCAATGTTAACAATATAGTTCGAGAAGCCATGTTTTTGAAAAAGAAATGACACAGGAATTCTGGGATCACATAATTTCCATACTAGTCTCTTCTCGAGGTACAGTTCTTTCATTCTATGCAGGAGGTAGAGTTCTTTGTTTGTTGATCAGGTCGCCAGATAGAATAATTATTTCTATTGTGGAGACAGTACACAAAGAGATGTTTATGAACAATTTCTATCATGAATTAGCTATAAACCAAGGTATTTGTATTAACATTTTCATATGTCTTCTTTCATTGTATTTTAATTTTCTCAGTCGATTATGTTCAATAACTTCTTCAAATTCCTATTCTACTATAGGTTCAAATAAAATTATACTATCCAATGACGACATTGAATGTGATAAAGAATCAACAAAGAACTACCAAACTGGAGAACAAGATGGACAAGAAGGTAAAAAGTTAGTTTTCAAATATCCTAGTTAAATTAACTAAATTATGGATGGGGATAGTGACCTTGAATACTTGGAAAAAGTTATATAAAATGTATACCTGCAAATTTTGAGGTCAAGATGATTGCAAATTTCGAGGTCAAGATGATTGAATTGCTATTCAACATGTGGATCATCCACAACCAGAGCTGGCATCGATGATGTCTGTGGATATTAGCCAACAAATCACATTGGATAACAATTAAACAGGAGAGAGCTTGGACAATAATGAACTAGGCGAGGGCTTGGTGTCAAAACGCGGTATCTCCAGCAATGTTACTCACCACTCAAATGTTGGCTTGGCATTGAAAGGTAAAAGGAAAATAATATTTTCTACTTAAATTGATAAAACAAATTTATTCTTAAATATATAATGACAAGAAATGTTTTTGTGCATCTCCCCATACAAAAATGTTATTGATATTAGAAATCGAAGGTTTTCTATTTCGCAAGAAAGTCACAGAAAAATGACTCTAGAAGAGAAAAAAAGGGAAATAAAAAAAATATTGTTGGAGGGAAAAAAGTAAAAAAGGGGGAAGAAAGTATTGTTGGTGAATTTGAATTCAAACGCAAAGAATCTTCGTATGAGTCACAAACGCATGCCATGCAATTTTGGGGATTATTTCTTTCCAAATTCAATGTTGGGATTTGGTAATCGAAATGTGGGGTCAATGAGGGGAAGTCACTATTTACAATAATTTTGAAGGAAGGTAGTCCGGAAAAATCATATGGGGAGCAAATTTTATTTTTATGGTTTCGCAAGAGATGTACCTACGATAAATAAGGAAATACACAAAAAAATACGAAGCGTGTGTGGGAGGATTTCCCAATGAAAACTTCGGAAAGGAATACATCAATGATTGTTTTGGAGGGTGATGATGTGAAATCACATCCATTTCAAAACTGTATTTTGAGTAATACCTTTATTGCATCGTCCTCTAGGACAGATAGTTAATTGGTACATCAACACTGGCAGGGTTTTAGTAAGATGCATGAATCAACTGATATCAAAACCTTCAATGCCTTCTTCTAGTTAAGTGATAGCCATCAAATGTAACCTACCATTTCCTATTTCAAGAGCGGGAAACACTAGATGCAACCTATGAAGATTTTCAATCATTCAATGTGTTTTCTATTTTTTTCGGTGACGTTTCTATTTTGGTATGAATCTAACATATTATTAGTTCAATGTGATTCTTTTATTAAATCATTTGAATCTGTGAAATTTTGGGTGATTTTTGTATTAATCTGTGTAAATCAAAATCTTCATTTACAGTTTCATGTTTGTGATCATTAACTTCATGAACGGAGTGTTGTTGTTGTTGTTATATATATAGTCACGGTTCTTGTATGCAGTCTGGATATCACCGCAAAAGAAATTATTGGTCCTAGGAGTAGAGTGCTTTCTCTTTGGATTTCAGATGTTATCCAACATTGAAGATTCTTCCAAACAACCTCATTTTGTCCATAATTGCTATTGTTATTATGCACGGATGTTCAGCCCTAATATGATCAGTGTTGCCAGAGAACATTTTGATGTTGCTCTATGGTTTTTCTCGCTCGACAACATGGAAATTAAAAAATTCATTGGTATATTTGAATGGTTGAAGAATGAAGACTTTGTATTTATTTGGGGTCGAGAGCAATGTAAACTTAGTACTATTTATAATTACTCAATGTTTGCATGCTATAATGTTGTGAAGTACTCAATGTATACAAAAAGTCATTCAAGGATGTACTTATCCAATATGGATATATATATATATATATAAACAGACATGTTGTTTATAGATAAAGAGAAATATCAATCAACAGATAATAGCAAGGAAAACTGCTTGAAAATGCAAACTAGTTGGACATTTGACGGTTCACAAGAGAGAGAAATAACTATAAAAACAATGTTGTGTTCTTTGTTAAATTATCTCGGGCCTTGTTCAAAAATGGGGCTTTTGTTAAAGACATTCAACTTCAAATGATCATCATATTATACAGACAACAATTCATTTAGTGATTTGTATATTTTTGACAACTTCTACATTTAATTGATGTAAGTTTTATTACACAATTCTCATATTATTTATGGACATCGTATCATGTATCTGGTGATGTGTTTCAAAAATTGTAGAACATGAAAACAATATACTTAGAAACATTGAAACATAATATTTTGTTGACTGGATTCTGTGTGTGTTTTGTTTGTTTGCAGATAGTACTAGAAGATTTATTTCTAGTAAACCATTGATTATTTTCGATTTCAATGGATTTTTGTCACACGCAGTTCATAAAAAAAAAAAAATCAGATTGCCACGAAGACCATATATCGAATCAACCACAAAGTATTATTTTATACGTCCAGGATTAAGGGATTTTTTTGAAAAATGCTTTAGTATATTTGAAGTTGGGGTATGGACATCTGCACAACAAAAAAAGGTTGAAGAGTTTTTTATAACATTATTACAAAGAACAACATTAAAAAGTGAACAATTTAGAGTAATTTTAACACAAGAATATTGTTCTTGCATAGCCAGAGAGGGTTATCAGGGTGACAGAAATCCTTATGTATTTATCAAGTCTTTAAACAAAGTTTGGGTCATTTTGATCCATGGTTGGGATGCTACGAATACAGTTATTGTAGATGACTCGAAAGAAAAACATGTTTGTAATGAGGAAGGGAACTCTATTATAACAACAACATATACTTGACACATTATTGTTAGATCAATTATTGCCTTGCTTGTTGCACCTGAATGGTGTGAGTGATGTGAGGCCAATTGTGAATAAAATGAAAGTATTTTGTTAAATAATACACTTGAATATTTTTTTGTACTAGTATGTTCAATTTCACTGTGATTATAATACTTGTAAAGTGTCAAGTTTGGTTTTTGAAAATGCAAAATCGGAGCTTGAAAATGCCAAAATTTGTTTTCAAAATTGCAAATTTAAGTATTGGAAGTGTCAAAAGTATCCTTCCAAAAGGACAAAATCAGGTTCTAAAAGTGCCATTATCATATTTATCATATCAGAAAAGCGTAAAAACCAATTTCAAAAGTGGTGATATCGAAAGCATGTAGGCACGCGTATGCGACAAAGACAATTGAAGTTGTGGCTTGATTTTATTTTGGGTGTTCCTGGTTCAACTCACTCCTAGATGAGTTGCCAAATGATGGTCACATCCTATGTGGTTGTAACAAGTCTTCTCATGGGTATTAGGCTACTCTGGTTTAGGAGTGCCGCCCACACACGTTCTTATCTCTTGTACTTAGTTGATTTGTAGTATGCACATGTAGCTGGAAAATTGACTAAGTGTAGAAGTTCAGGAGGTAGGAGTAGGTAATTCCATAGGTTAGGCTTAGCCTGTTGAAGTGCTTTCGAGATGGCCATGCCATCGGTTAGCTTCCGGGAAGTGCCACACGGATTTATGGAAAGCGAAAAATTGAGCTTATCTATTAGGTCCGTGACATGTGGTATCAGGGTGTAGAATGCGATCGCTTTACCACTCTTCCTGTGAAGAGATGGTATCAGAGTGCAAAATGCGGACGCTTCACTACTCTTCTTGCGAAGAGTTGGTATCAAGACTCAGAACACGGGCTCCTCACCACTATTCTTGTGAACAAATAAGAGCCGTATCGACGCAGAGGTTGATACGGATCAGAGCAACAACTTCATGGAAGTTGGGATCTTCACCATTCTTTTGACAAAGGGATGGTATCATGATGGAGGTGGTTACTGTAGTTGTGAATTTTTGTTGGACGTTCATGGAGGAGTTCCTATCTAGAAGTGCAGCAACGTATCGGATGATGGCAGCCACGAGAAAGGAAGTGTTTCTATGGGGAGTGATATAGATGCACATTGAAGAATGCCGAAGTTACTAGGACTTGCGTGGAAGGCTAGAGTCACTAGTGCATAGATGTGTTCGACATACGGAGGAGAACCACATAAGCAGTTTTTTTGGTTACAGGAGGTGCACACCAAAGATGTGACATGAAGAAGACACTAAGACTTGTGAAGTCACAAGATTAGCTTCCAAGTCAGTTCGAATGGATCAAATGCGCCAAACAACAAAAGGAGCAGGTGGGCTGAGGAACCCAAAAGCATTGCAAAATTACAACAAGTTGATGGGCATGTTGATGCCAAGAAGAGTTGACGAAGGCTTGCAAAAGTGACGAGTTTGGAAAAGGAGGTGTCATGCAGACCTATAGGAAAGCACACCTTAAATGTGTTGCAGTAGATGCCGAAGCATTAGGACGTGGAAGCCTTGAAGATGGGTGCCAAAAATGGTTCATCTGAAGTATGGCATATTTCGTTGGAGTTTGTCGGATAGCAGAAAAATGATGGTAGTTTCATTTCTTTGCAATGTGGACATGTTTTCTTATGCATTGGTAAGATGGGAGGTGTGGAGGCACCTATAATCAACGCAGGAATCCAAGGAATGTATACCGTTAGAATGTTGATTTGAAGCGTACAATACTTGGGTGGGAGTGTGTTGGGCATGTGGAATTCTACTGGCAAGACAACAACATTTCAGCAAAATTAGTTAATTCAAGTGACTTGGCCAAAAACCTCCAAAGGCGTGAGGTTGTGCGGATGGAGGAAGCTTGTTGTAGAACCATACTGGTTGCAAGTGTTGCAGAAGAACTCGTTGAGGGTTGCTGAAGCAGTGCACCTTTGAAGCTTCTAGGAGGTGAGTGTGCAATAGAGAAGTATGAGTCGTTTGAGGATGACTTGTGAGAGTTGTGAGGAAGGAATATTTCCACTGTGGTGTAGGGCATTGCGTCTTGGTAATATGAGCAGCATCGTAGCAGGTGACCATAAAGTATCTTGGTTGCGAAGAGCTCTGGCATGGGCAGACTTATCTGGAGAAAATAAGAGCTACAACAAAGCATGAATTCATCAAAGCCTAACAACGCGACAAATTTGCAGAAGGAGCTTTGGACAATAGAAGTCAGAAGTACTTTTGTCTTTTTCTGAGGCAAGAAGGGTTTCCTTGTCTTCTCAAAGTTGTGCATTCAGGAAGAAAACGTGAGGGAAGGAGATTGGTTGCGGAAGCAAAGTGGTCAAGTACTGAAACGAAATTATGGTTGGAGGTCACCACACTTCGTTGATGGGGAGTCGAGTCAAGTGCCTTAGACAGTTTTGAGGTGGAGTGTTAGCTTTACCTTACATTCGACAAAAGTTGCAGAGAAGACCGAAGTGTGGAGGAGGTTGTCTGGCCGAGTTTCTGGTTCATCTCATGAAGGCGCACAATGGTTGGGAGTCATGACCCAACTAGTTCAGTCATGGGTATTAGTATGGATGAAAGCAGGACAAGGTGGTAGCATACCGAAGCTAATGTAGGTGGATTATGCGACAGCTAGAAGGTGTTGCAGCTTTCCCGACTTCCGACAAGAAGGATTGGGATCCCCTTTGTTTAGTAGATAATTGTGAACACCAATATCTATAAATGCACCTATATCTAGAATGGTGAACACAAGAAGGATCGACCGACCCTTCTTGCATTCTAGAACTATTATGAAAATAATTCTGGGAAGAAGAAGTGTCAATCGCCACTTCATTTATGAGGGAATTGTGAAAATATTCAACTTATGAAGGCTAGGATGTCAATTCATGTATATCTAGAATGGTGAAGACTGGAAAAATACAAAGCACAAGAAGGGTCGGTCGACCCTTCATTTAACAGAGAAATGTAAAAATATTTAATATACGAAGGTTGGCACAACAATTCCTGACTACCGACTTCCGCAATAAATGGTAGGGATCGGGACATTCACTAAGTTGTAACATATAAATAATATTTTTCCTGACTTCCGACAAGAAGGATCGACCACCCCTTCGTTTAGTAGATAATTGTGAACACCCATATCCAGCAATTCACCTGTATCCATAATGGTGAACACAAGAAGGATCGACCCACCCTTCTTGTAGTCTAGAACTATTATGAAAATAATACTAGGTAGAAGAAGGGTCGGCCGCCCCTTCATTCATTTATCTCGGGCCTCATTCAAAAATGGGGCGTTGGTTAAAGACATTCAAATTCAAATGATCGTCATATTATACAGACAGCAATTCATTTAGTGATTTGTATATTTTTTACAACTTTTACATTTAATTCATGTAAATTTTATTGGACAATTCTCATATTATTTATGGACATATTATCATGTATCTAGTGATGTGTTTCAAAAATTGCAGAACATGAAAGCAATATACTTAGAAACATTGAAACATAATATTTTATTAACTATGTTGTGTGTGTGTTTTTTATTGTTTGTAGATAGTAGAAGATTTGTTACTATTAAACCATTGATTATTTTCGATTTCAATGTAGTTTTGTTACACGCGGTTCATAAAAAAAAGAAATTTGGATTGCCACGAACACTGGATATCGAATCAACCACAAAGTATTATTTTATATGTCCAGGATTTAGGGAATTTTTTGAAAAATGCTTTAGTATATTTGAAGTTGGGGTATGGAGATTTGCACAACAAAAAAATGTTAACGAGTTTTTTCCAACATTATTACAAAGAATGAGATTGCAAAGGGAACAATTTAGAGTAATTTTAACACAAGAATATTGTTCTTGCATAGCCAGAGAGGGTAATTAGGGTGACAGAAATTCTTATGTATTTATCAAGCCTTTTAACAAAGTTTGGCACATTTTGATCCATGGTTGGGACGCTACGAATACAGTTATTGTAGATGACTCGAAAGAAAAACATGTTTGTAACAAGGAAGAGAACTGTATTATAACAAAAACGTATACTTGCCAAGATGTCAATGACACATTATTGTTAGATCAATTATTGCTTTCTTTTTGCACCTGAATGGTGTGAGTGATGTGAGGCCAATTGTGAATAAAATGAAAGTATTTTGTTAAATAATACACTTGAATATTTTTTTGTACTAGTATGTCAAAATTCACTGTGATTATAATACTTGTAAAGTGTTGACTTTGGTTTTTGAAAATGCAAAATCAAAGCTTGAAAATGCCAAAATTTGTTTTCAAAATTGCAAATTTAAGTATTGGAAGTGTCAAAAGTATCCTTCCAAAAGGACAAAATTAGGTTCTAAAAGTGCCATTATAATATTTATCATCTCGTAAAAGCACAAAAACCAATTTCAAAAGTAGTGATATCGAAAGCATGTAGGCACACATATGCGACAGAGACAATTGAAGTTGTGGCTTGATTTTATTTTGGGTGTTCCCGGTTTGGCTCACTCCTGGATGAGTTTCCAAATGATGGTCACATCCTCCATGGTTGTAGAAATTCTTCTCATGGGTATTAGGCTACTCTGGTTTAGGGGTGCTGCCCACACATGTTCTTATCTCTTGTACTTAGTTGATTTGTAGTATGCACATGTAGCTGGAAAATTGACTAAGTGTAGAAGTTCAAGAGGTAGGAGTAGGTAATTCCGTAGGTTAGGCTTATTCTATTGAAGTGCTTCTGAGATGGCCATGCCCTCGGTTAGCTTACAGGAAGTGCCGCATGGATTGATGGAAAGTGAAAAATTGAGCTTGTCCATTAGGTCCATGACATGTAGTATCAAGGTGTAGAATGCGATCATTTTACCACTCTTCTTGCGAAGAGATGGTATCAAAGCGCAGAATGCGGACACTTCACTACTCTTCTTGAGAAGAGTTGGTATCAGAGCTCAGAACATGGGCTCCTCACCATTGTTCTTGTGAACAAATCAGAGCTGTATCGACGCAAAGGTTGATACGGACTGGAGAAATAGCTTGGTGGAAGTTGGGATCTTCACCATGCTATTGACAAAGGGATGGTATCATGATGGAGGTGGTTACTGCGGTTGTGAATTTTGGTTGGACGTTCATGGAGGAGTTCCTAGCTAGAAGTGCAGCAACGTATCAGATGATGGTAGCCACGAGAAAGGAAGTGTTTCTATGGGGTGTGATACGGATGCACATTGAAGAATGCCAAAGTTACCAGGACTTGTGTGGAAGGATAGAACCACTAGTGCATAGAAGTGTTGGGCATACAGAGGAGAACCACATAAGTAGTTTGTTTGGTTACAGTAGGTGCACAACAACGATGTGACATGAAGAAGACACTAAGACTTGTGAAGTCACAGGAGTAGCTTCCAAGTCCGTTAGAACGGATCAGATGCACCAAACAACAAAAGGAGCATGTGGGCTGAGGAACCCCAAAGCATTGCAAAATTACAACAAGTTGATGGGCATGTTGGTGCCAAGAAGAGTTGACGAAGGCTTGCAAAAGTGACAAGTTTGGAAAAGGAGGTGTCATGAAGACGTACAGGAAAGCACACCTTAAATGTGATGCAGCAGATGGAAAAGGGTTAGGCTGTGGAAGCCTTGAAGATGGGTTCCCAAAATGGTTCATCTGAAGTATGGCATACTTGGTTGGAGTGTGTCAGATAGCAGAAAACTTATGGTAGTTTCATTTCTTTGTGATGTGGACATGTTTTCTTATGCACTGGTAAGACGGGAGGTGTGGAGGCACCTATACTCAATGCAGGAATCCAAGGAATGTAGACTGTCAGAATGCTGGTTTGAAGCGTACAATACTTGGGTGAGAGTGTGTTGGGCATGCAAAATGTTGTTGGCAAGACGACAACATTTCAGCAAAAGTGGTTAAGTCAAGTGACTTGGCCAAAAACCTCCAAAGGCGCGAGGTTGTGCGAATGGAGGAAGCTCATTGCAGAACCAAAATGGTTGCGAGTGTTGCAGAAGAACTTGCTGAGGGTTACTGAAGTAGTGCACCTTTGAAGCATATAGGAGGTGAGTGTATGACAGAGCAATATGAGTCGTTTGAGGATTACTTGTGAGAGTTGTGAGGAATCAATATTTCCACTGTGGTGTATGGCATCACGTCTTGGTAAGATGAGCAGCATCATAGTAGGTGACCATAAAGTATCTTGGTTGCGAAGAGGTCTAGCATGGGAAGACTTATCCGGAGAAAATAAGAGCTACAACAAAGCATGAATTCATCAAAGCCTAACAACGCGACAAATTTGTGGAAGGAGCTGCAGACAACAGAAGTCAGAAATACTTTTGTCCTTTTATGAGGCAAGAAGGGTTTCCTTGTCTTCTCAAAGTTGTGCATTCAAGAAGAAAACGTGAGGGAAGGAGATCGGTTGCGGAAGCAAAGTGGTCAAATACTGAAACAAAATTATGGTTGGAGATCACAACACTTGGTTGATGGGGAGTTGAGTCAAGTGCCTTAGACAGTTTTGAGGCGGAGTGCTAGCTTTACCTTACATTTGGAAAAGTTGCAGAGAAGGCCGAAGTGTGGAGGAGGTTGTCTGGCCGAGTTTGCGGTTCATCTCATGAAGGGACACAATGGTTGGGAATCATGACCCAACTAGTTCAGTCATGGGGACTAGTATGGACAAAAGCAGGACGAGGTGGCAGCATACTGAAGCTAAAGTAGGTGGATTATGCGATAGCTAGAACGTGTTGTAGTTTTCCCGACTTCGACAAGAAGGATCGGGCTCCCCTTCATTTGGTAGATAATTGTGAACACCAATATCTAGAAATGCACCTATATCCAGAATGGTGAACACAAGAAGGATCGACCAACCCTTCTTGCATTCTAGAACTATTATGAAAATAATTCTGGGAAGAAGAAGGGTCAGTCACCACTTCATTTATGAGGTAATTGTGAAAATATTCAACCTATGAAGGCTAGGATGTCGATTCATGTATATCTAGAATGGTGAAGACTGGAAAAATACAAAGCACAAGAAGGGTCGGTCGACCCTTCATTTAACAGAGAAATGTAAAAATATTTAATAGACGAAGGCTGGCACAACAATTCCTAACTATCGACTTCTGCATTGAATGGTAGGGATCGGGACATTCACTAAGTTATAACATATAAACAATATTTTTCCCAACTTCCGACAAGAAGGATCGACCACCCCTTCGTTTAGTAGATAATTGTGAACACCAATATCCATCAATTCGCCTGTATCCATAATGGTGAACACAAGAAGGATCGACCCACCCTTCTTGCAGTCTAGAACTATTATGAAAATAATACTGGGTAGAAGAAAGGTCAGTCACCGCTTCATTCATTTATCTCGGGCGTCATTCAAAAATGGGGCGTTGGTTAAAGACATTCAAATTCAAATGACCATCATATTATACAGACAACAATTCATTTAGTGATTTGTATATTTTTTACAACTTCTACATTTAATTCATGTTAATTTTATTGGACAATTCTCATATTATTTGTGGACATAGTATCATGTATCTAGTGATGTGTTTCAAAAATTACAGAACATGAAAGCAATATACTTAGAAACATTGAAACATAATATTTTATTGACTGTGTTGTGTGTGTGTTTTTTTTGTTTGCAGAAAGTAGAAGATTTGTTACTATTAAACCATTGATTATTTTTTATTTCAATGGAGTTTTGTTACATGTGGTTCATAAAAAAAGAAATTTGGATTTCCACGAACACCGGATATCGAATCAACCACAAAGTATTATTTTATACGTCCAGGATTTAGGGAATTTTTTGAAAAATGCTTTAGTATATTTGAAGTTGGGGTATCGAGATCTGCACAACAAAAAAATGTTGACGAGTTTTTTCCAACATTATTACAAAGAACAAGATTGCAAAGGGAACAATTGAGAGTAATTTTAACACAAGAATATTGTTCTTGCATAGCCAAAGAGGTTTATCAGGGTGATGGATGTCCTTATTTATTTCTCAAGCCTTTAAACAAAGTTTAGGACATTTTGATCCATGGTTGGGATGCTACAAATACACTGATTGTAGATGACTTGAAATAAAAACATGTTTGTAACAAGGAAGGGAACTGTATTATAAAAAAAACTTATACTTGCCAAGATGTCAATGACACATTCTTGTTAGATCAATTATGGCCTTGCTTGATGCACCTGAATGGCGTGAGTGATGTGAGACCAATTGTGAAAAAAATGAAAGTATTTTTTTAAATAATGCACTTGAATGTTTGTTTGTACTAGTATGTTCAATTTCACTGTGATTATAATTATTCTAAAGTGTTGAGTTTGGTTTTCGAAAATGCAAAATCAGAGTTTGAAAGTGCTAACCTTAGATGACTATCAGGCTATGTTAAATACTAGGTTGTTAGGTGTAGAAGGGGTTTCATTTTGATGATGGTATTGTATTGTTCCATAGCTAAGCAACAATAAGGGGGAGCCTTATTAGAGAATTAAAAAGGAAATAGGATATTATGTAGTAGTTGTGCAGTCCACGGTGTCAAAGGTAACACCATAACAAGTACCACTTTCCTTGTATTTGCATTTCATATTGGAGAAGAAAAGAGCAAGGCATAGTCCTCACTTATGGATGGTCCCCATAGTGGATTTTTCCAAAATATATCTTGTGTTATTTTTGTGTTTGTGTTAGTTTTATCTAGTTATTTTCTTTTTAGTTCCATTTTATACATCATTATGTGGAAATAAGCTAACATAATGAATTAAGTTGTAAGATATGTTGTGGCATATTGTTCCAGTAGAATATCCACAACAATTTATAGATCAACAATGATAGGGAAGATTTTGTTTAAAATTTATGTTTTTCATATTTGGAAATTTGATTTAGATCACATTAGAGGTAAAAAAAAATCAATTTTACAATGAATTTGATTAAGAATGCATACCCAAAGAAATCCATATTATTCCATATTATGCTAGCGGATCAAATAAAGTATTGGTAAAAAAATTGTGACTTGGAGAGTAGCCTTGTCATATGATCTTATCAATCAATATGGAAGTAAACATTGTTGTGAATATAATGGAAGAAAAAGGGAGTGTAGGGGAATTCTCTTCTATTCACAAAAAAATACATGAAAATAAATAATTTTTTAAAGAAATGTTTTTTGGAATCTTATGTTTTCCTAAATTTTGAAGTGATATTATAAAAATAGACATATTTATTTCTTATTTTTTTAAACAACTAATTGAAAAGAAAATAAACATTTTCAATTAATTAACTTATTTGTGTTTAATAAAAATTTATTTACTTACCCCCACAACATGTGCCTTGATAATGCAGACACGTGCATGCAGTCATCACACCTAGTGTGAAATTGGGTGTAAAGCAAACAATGGGCTGACAAGAGGCAACCACCCCCTTGCAAGCGTTCATATGTGGGACGCGTACCATTCTTGGCTCGGAATCTAGGTTGCATACATATTTTGATTTGGTTTTCTGTGTGGAATTTCATGATGGTAAGTGACAACTCTTTCCATGATGAGGGAACCATTCACGATATGGAAAGGTTCCCTCTTGGGAGCATATTTTATGGGAGTGGTTGTCACGTCCAAGTCATTGAGTTTTGTCATATTTTAGACCTGTGGAAGAAGTCATCCTTTTGTGAAGCACCTAGTCTTATTCCTCATCTGGGAGCAGTGGTCCTAGGACTGTTTCATCAAAGAGGGGAGCCAAGGAAATATCAGAATGATTAGAACTAAAACAATGATGATAAAGAAAACTAATGGGCCTAAACACTCGCATATGGTTCGTGCCTAAAAGGAAATGGAGAACACCAAGGGGTTTTTTGAAAAGAGGATCAGTCCTCAAGCTCGAGCTTGAACGGAATGTCTAGAAAAGTAGATGAAGCAAAAGTGGAAATATCCTAAGGCTCAGTGGTGGATGAAGGAATTTGATGGTCTGGTGGAAAATTCGGGTTCGACCAGAAATCATGAAACCATGCACACCAAAACCCTGGGAATGTTCTGGACAATGAAATCCCTCTTTAGCATGGCCATGGAGGAGTGTGTGAAGGTTATGGGTCAGGATGGCATGGAGGATCTTTCAGTGGAGGCTCGTATGGACAATCTGGAGCTGGGCTTGACCCACCTTGCCCGCAATCAAGCCATCGTCGACACCCATATCAACAACAAGCTTGATTCTCTATCACACGATCTTACGGGGAAGCGCTTTAGCATTCCTGGCCCATCTCAACCTTCAGACATTTAGTTGGTGTTCAGGCACTATTCGGTGGTAGTAGCACAACCAACCAAACTTGAAGAACTAGGTTCCAGACCTTTTGTTATTGTCATTTCTGATGAAGATTAGTTTTGAATTTCTTTGTTTTAGTCTCAGTCTCTGTAGTAGATAATTTTTCCTTCCCTTGGTTTTAATTTTGAGGTCATAACCATCGGCTTGTAAAGGATCTCTCTCCTCATCCCTGGCATGACTCATCAGACTCTATTAGACTTTGTGGTTCTAGACTAGTTTTGTTATAGGTTGCTGATTCAGTACCTCTGTTTTGATCATGCCATATGGACTCAAGATAGATCTGAAGCTACCATGTATATTCTTTATCTTATTTGATTTACTATAGTTTTGAATTTTAAAAAAAAAATTACTTCCTTTAAAAATGTGTTGTTTTGTAAAATTCCATAACGTGGAATAAAAAAAATGCATATAAAAACCAAAATTTCAAATTCAAATATTATTTCATTGCAATAAAAAAATTATTTATTTTCATAAAATAAGAATACAAGCTTTTTGAAGCTTGTGAAGTGAACATGTATAACTTGGGACATTTTTAAATAACAAATTATCATTTTTCATTATTGAAAAAATAATAACTTTAAATAACTTTTCTTCATCAAAATAAAAATAATAAATATCTTTATTTTTTCTAATACTTTTAATAATAATGTATCATCTCTCCAATTTCCCCTCACAAAAATCCCTTTTTACAATCTTCCACAGTCCAAAAATAAATAATAATTAAAGAAAAAAACCTAAGCTTTAATAAGCTTTCCAATATATTAAATACAATATTTAAAAATAAATAAATAAAACCAAACCAAAAAACAATTTCCTAGAAAGTGGGGCACGATCGAGGAGAAGTTGGGTCAAGGGAATCGAAAAAGGGGTGTTGAATGGGAAAATGAGCGTCGAGGGTTGATAATTGTTTTTTTAATACTTTAAGAAGTTTTTAAATATTTATTTATTATTCCCTTCCAAGGTTATACTAACCAAAGGTTAGTTGAAGTTTTTTTTTTAATTTATTTTTATAATTAAACCTAATATTTTGAAAATTAAAATAATTTTATTTTTTTTTAAATTCAATAATCTAATTTTTTTATTGGTAAAGTACATTTTGGATGAGACATAAATTCTTAGATCAATTTTCTCAATTATGAAAATTAAAATATATATATAATTAATTTATAAATTAAAAAAAACAATACCACATGTCGAGTATTACTCAGAGATGATGTCATGCATGGATTTAGCGCTAAGTTGCTGAAAATATGAGGTGGATGTCTTGTTTAATTATTTTGTTATCTGCATTGTAACATTTACCTAAATAACACCTCATGTGAACTGAGCATAACTTTTGACATTTATTAGACTCTTTTGCTTTGGTGATGTTTCATTGATATATACCAACGCTTCTTCTTGTTTTTGGCATTTCCTTGTGTACCATTTTTTACCACTTTCAATTGACAATGGATGGCAATATGACGAAGGTTACGAACAAGAAGCTCTGAGGCTTTGGCTCAAGAATCGACGCAATACTGATGAACAGGTTGATCCAGGCCAGAGAGATAAGAACTAGAGCCTTAATAACATACATGTTTTTTAGGGGAAGGGGATTGAGAATTGGTGTATCTTGAACTTTTCGAATGGGTGATCGATAGTGAAAAAGGGAGTGGTCAAAGAATTTGCGCATTTATTGGGTAATAGATGTAGAGATCTTGGAATCAAAATGAATAATAACCCCCTTCAGGATCCTGTTCAATATTCCATGACCAGTTTCAATAATGTCGAACATCTTCGGAAAATTCTACAGGATGTATATAGAAAATCCAAAAATGTTCATTCACTAATTGTGATAGGCGTCATGGAAAAGAAGTATATGAGATACAACACTCTAAATCTCATTTCCGAAACAGAGATTGGATTGGTTACGCAATGCTATTTTTTTTAGAAAATCGAGACACGCCAATGGGCGTATTGGGGAATTTGGCCCTGAAGATGAATGCCAAAATGGGTGGAATGAATTCTTCCCTTTTTTAAGGTATTTCCCTCCAATTACCATGGCTCGATGAGTCTAAGGTAATGTACATTGATGCTGATGTTAACCATCCCAACGAGAGTCCTTCCATTGCTGCAGTTGTTGGAAGCATTAACTAGCCCTGGTCTAATCACTATATTGCAAAAATTAGATACTAGACACACAAGAAGAGCTGAGAGACATGAATCGCTATATTTCCAAAATTAGATACTAGACACACAAGAAGAGTTGAGAGACATGTCAAAGGAATTATTGGATGATTATAAAAGAGAAATAAAAAACAAAAACAAAAGCCTACCAGATAGGATACTCTTCTTCAGAGACGGTTTCAATGAGAGCCAATTTGATATGGTCCTCAACAAAAAGCTATTATCCCTAAAAACGCAGTCATGTAGTTAGAAGATTACCGTCCAATAATTTCCATCGTTGTAGCTCAGAAGAAACATCACACCAGACTCTTCCTTGAAAATGCATTGAACGTTAAAGAGAATGTACTCGTTCGAACGGTCATGGATACAAGGACTGTCCATCCTCAGAAATTTTATTTCTATCTATGCATCCATTACGGGCTTACTGGGACTAGCAAGCATACACATTACCACGTTCTCATGGACGAGAATAAGTTCACTTTTGGCGAGATCCAAGGGTTTATCAACAATCTCTGCTACACATGTGCAAGATGTACAAGGTCGGTTTCACTAATTGCCCCAGTGTATTATGTAGATCTTGCATCCTATCAAGGACGATGTTACCTTATGGGTTATCCTCTACCCTTCTAGCTGCTTTGGAGTATCCACAAATTCAAGCACTGGTTCACACCAAGTTGTTATTTTGCTGATATGGATTATGGCTAGTTTCTAGTGATTTGATTTCATTTGTATCAAGTGAGTGGGATTTTTTGTTGGAGAAATGTAATTAAGAGCTGCGTATCTAGTTTGCACCTGCTCTGTCAGCAAGTCAGTCATTTTTTTTTGTCAGTCTACATTGTTAGGTAGTCAGTCAGTTTGCAGCCAATTTGGTGCACGTCAAGTTAGTATTTATGTAACCGCATTAGTATTCTGCATATCAAGAATTCTTAGGTAGAAACTTATTACAGTCTTAAATGTATCAGAGTAGCTTCAAGTTGAAGTGATCTTAAGTCGATGGTTATGCAATTCCTATATATAGAATAAGTTAAAGAAGAGTGAAAGGAAGAGAAGCTCATCCCGTGAAGTGTATGAAGAGACCAAGCTCTGTAAGAAGTGAGAAATCAAAGTAAATCTCATCTCCATGTATTAAAGCAAGTTGCGTGGTTTACTATGGTAATATATATAAGTCTATAGTTTTATGTTTCATTCTCAAGAATGTTGAATATTGCATGTTGTGCATCTTCTCTAGATTTACTTGCATGAATGTTGTTTAAATTTACTGTGTGTAAAAGAAATTAAGATTTTCAAATAGTTCGCCGTGGTGAAAGTTCTATTTTAACAAGGAGTAATTGCTCGTAAGTTCCATTGTAAATGTTTTGGTTCTTATGTCCTAACAAGAAATATTTCAATTTAAAGTTTGTTTAAGAGATCCGCAAAGTTAAGAGTAATGCACAATAAAAAGGATTTGCACAATAAGTACTCCATCCTAGTCCCACCAGTATTTTGATCATTTACATTTTCAGTCATGCATGCACTTTTAGGGTTTGCATGCATTCTAGGGTTTGCATGCATCCCAGTCATCAATCCAGCACCTAGCCCTCAGTTAGCCAGCCCCAGGAGCTTCTCACTATTCAGTTTTAGCCCTCCAGTTGCTTAATGCACCCTTCTTCCTTGATTTTAGGGAGAAACTCGCCCTTCTTCACCTACCAGTCCAGTTGTCTTCAATTTACACTTAGTTACACTCAGTTACAATCAGTTACACTCAGTTACACCTACCAGAGTTAGTTTGATTGGTGGTTGACAGTTACTTGAGCATTGATGACTCCACTGATGATGATGAAGACTTCCAGTTGTGCTCCGATGATACTAGTAGTGCTCCGATGACACTCCAGTGATCATTTGATCACTCCATGAAGGATAATTCGAATTGCCACCTTAGGCATTCGAATTCTTCATGCACTATATTATTTATATGTCCATTTGTGATTAATAATCTAGTATGTGTGAAGTATTATTGCTTGTATCCGAGTTCTACTGTACCATATTATTATGTTGCTCATTATACTGTATTGACCACTCTTCTTCTATTTTCTTGCTTAATCATAATTGCTCTTGTGAGGTATACATCATCTCTTAGATCTGCTGTGAGGATTTTCACATGGTATCAGAGCATGTTGAGAGTATTGTTTATCTCCATTCTTGAGAGTTTTTTGCAGGTTATTATCAAGATTTCGAGTGCAGTAGTTTCTGCATTTTTGCAGTAGTAGCAGTTGCAGTTATTCTATATTGTTTTTGCAGGTCTTATACAACTTCAATGAATTCAGAAGAAATCACTCCTCTTTCTCCTTTTTCTCCTCTCAACTATGATGATTGGAAACCAAAAGTGATAGCATACTTGAAGAGCCATGATCTCTTTGACTGTTGTTTTGAAAGAGAGTTCGAATCTTCTGAAGAGAAGATTGATTGGTTAAATAAAGTTGATAAAGCCTCTAGATCAATGTTGGATGCTATGTCTGATTAGATGTTATATGAACTCCCTGATTTTTCATCACCAAAAGAGCTATGGGATCACCTAGATGAAATATTTGGCAGAGAGAATGAAGGACTTGGTCCCAACCCATTCAAAAACAAACAAAGTGAGGAATTCGCTCCTCTTGATGGTCCCTCAGATCATGAACCAGTATCATCTCATATTGAAGTTGTTGACAAAGAACTTGCAGATTCTCCACTCATGCTCAAACTTTCTTCTCTTTCTGTGCCATCTCACACTCTAGATATTGCAGAAGGTCCCAAATCCTCTCTTGCACCAGAGTCTGTTGGTTTGCATCATGATCACATGATTATTTTGGAGGTCAAAACAACTATTGAAGGTAATGCATTCGCTCCTCTCCAGCTATCTCCTCTTTTATACTACTATATGATCATAAATTCATGCTTTCAGAAGGTTATTCAAGATTATGGCCATTGCCATTTGCTTGGGATAAATTCTCGTGTAATTACTGGTTTTGATCTCACCTCTCATGGTTCAAAGGATATCTCAAGAAACCATGATTCAAGTCTTGGATCTAATTTGGATTCTAAGCAATTACTGCTTGGGATAATTTCTCATGCATATGATAGTTTTGATCTCACCCCTGCTGGTTCAAAGGAGATCTCAAGAAACTGTTTTTTAAGTCTTAAATCTGATTTTGATTTCAAGCAAACATGTAATAGTTATTTTTGGCATAATCTCACACATGGTGGTTCGAAGGAGAAGACAAAAGACTATATACACTTTCACAGATTTGATCCTACCTTAGTTGATTCAAATCACAGGTTCAAGGATCATTCTCATATTGTTGGATTTGTTCTCATCACATTCGATTTGAAGAGCAAGTACAAGCACATGCTTTTTGAGCATGATCCACTTCTTCCCAAGAAGAAGATACCTCCAGACATATGACCAAGCATCACACCTGCTTGACTTTGGAGCATTTATTTTTTGTGTGTGCCTTACAGTTTGTTTTTGAGGAGGGGGTATGTTTCCCATGAAAATTTTCCACTTCCTTGGTTTATTGACTGTTATTATTCATTGTATTGGGTGACCTTTGGTCTTAGTTACCAGGGCCCAAGATGGATTAAGGGGGGGTGTTAGGATATTCCTATACTCCATCCTAGTTCCACTAGTATTTTTGATCATTTACATTTTCAGTCATGCATGCACTTTTAGGGTTTGCATGCATTCTAGGGTTTGCATGCATTTTGCATGCATCCCAGTCATCAATCCAGCACCTAGCCCTCAGTTAGCTAGCCCCCAGGAGCTTCTCACTATTCATTTTTATCCCTCCAGTTGCTTAATGTTCCCTTCTTCCTTGATTTTAGGGAGCAACTCACCCTTCTTCACCTACCAGTCCAGTTGTCTTCAATTTACACTTAGTTACACTCAGTTACACTCAGTTACAATCAGTTACACCTACCAGAGTTAGTTTGACTGATGGTTGACAGTTACTTGAGCATTGATGACTCCACTAATGATAATGAAGACTTCCATTTGTGCTCCGATGATACTAGTAGTGCTCCGATGACACTCCAGTGATCATTTGATCACTCTATGAAGGATAATTTGAATTGCCACCTTAGGCATTCAAATTCCTCATGCATTGTATTATTTATATGTCCATTTGTGATTAATAATCTAGTGTGTGTGAAGTATTATTGCTTCTATCAGAGTTCTACTGTAGCATATTATTCTGTTTCTCATTATACTGTATTGACCACTCTTCTTCTATTTTCTTGCTTAATCATAATTACTCTTGTGAGGTATACATCATCTCTTAGATCTGTTGTGAAGATTTTCAGATTGCGAAGTAATTGAGAAGTCTATGAAGTCAAGTTCGCGAAGTTAAAGAACTGCGCATTTATGCAAAGTTCAATTGCGCAGTAAAAAGTTGAAATGCGCAGTTAATTTGTGAAGTAAAAGTTAGAAGATTACTTCGCAAAGCATATGCTAGGAGAAGCGAAGCCCTAAAGCCAAGCGAAGAAAGGAAAATATTCATTTACTGCATAGTTCAATCCTTTTTAACTGCACATTGTTTTTTTCCCTTGATCTGGTATCAGAGCTTGGTTTATGGAGAAAGGAAATTGTATTTACAAAAGGGAAAAGTGATTAAGAATGGCTTTCACTTCTAGTAATTTGCAAACTCCAATCTTTTTCAGGAAAAAATTATGAATATTGGTCTCTAACTATGAAAGCTTTGTTTAGAGGTCAAGATGTATGGGAAATAGTCCATAATGGCTATGTAGAACCAGTATATCTAGCAGCATATAGCAATCTCACAGAAGCTGAGAAGGATGTCTTGAAGGAACAGAGGAAGAAATATGGAAAGTCATTGTTCCACATACATCAAGCAACACATGAATCCATACTCCCAAGAGTAGCAGCAGCACATTCAGCTAAGGAAGCGTGGGACACACTGGAAACTTCCTATCAAGGCTTGAACAAGATAAAGACTATGAAACTTCAAATTCTTAGAGGAGATTTTGAATCTCTGTCGATGAAAGATATAGAGCCAGTAGACTCATTCTATACTCGTTTTATTGGTCTGGTTAATCAAATAAAGTCTCACGGAGAAAATCTAGGTGACTAAAGAGTTGTTCAAAAATTTCTTAGAGTCCTTCCAAAGAAATTTGAATCTTTAGTTGTGACCCTGGAAGAAAACAAATATCTATCCCAATTTACTATTGATGAGTTGCAAGCCTCATTACTCAATCATGAACATAGAATATGCAATTAAGTTACATCACTGGAAAGTGCATTCGCAGCACAGTCATCCATAAGTCATGTAAGAGGCAAAGGAAGATAAAACTCTAGAGGCAGAGGACGAAGTTCTTTTAGAGGAAGGAGCCATAGCAGCCTTGCACATATCGCAAGTAGAGGTTAGACTCAGATCCCTAGTCAGGTAAGTGGACAAAGGTATGACAAATCAAAAACTCAATGTCATTACTTTAAGAGATATGAAAACTTCGCATATGAATGCAGAAAGAAGCAGTATGACCAAGGAAAGCAAGGCCAAACATAGTCAAGCAACACCAGCACTTCGAACAGCTCATTGTTCTTAGCATGTGCATCTCCACTTGAATGCAATGTTGTCCAAGAAATCCCAAATGACATATGGTATTTAGACTCAGGTTGTAGCAATCATATGACTGGTAATTTAAATCTATTTTCTAATCTATATAAATAAGTTCAAACTGATGTCACACTTGGAAACAATATTCAAGTCACTATTTTGGATAAGGGTACTATTAATATTCTAACCAAACAAGGGGAGCAGAAATCTATGCCTGGTGTTTATTATGTTCAAGGTTTGAAGCATAATTTGATGAGCATTCGACAGCTGATGGAAAAAGGTTATAGAGTTCACATGATAGGAAAGGATTGTGTGATCAAAGACATAATCCAAGCAATCAGTTAATTGCCGAAGTGCAGATGACAAGCAATCCCTTGTTTCCTTTTAGGATAAGACCAATCATAAAAGGAAAAACAACTCAAATTGTTCATGGAAGTCAGAATGAAAATTCTGGAGCTACATTTGAGGCAGAAAGTAAAGAAGCAGAAATTCACTGCGACAAGGAAGAAAAATATAGTGAAATGCAAGTTGTGTTTTAGACAAAAATAAAGGATGAATCCTTGTTATGGCACTTCAGATTTGGACATCTGAATTTTGGTGGGATGAAGCTACTACACATGAAGGATATGGTGAAAGGATTGCCATTGATTAAAAATCAATAGAGGATTTGTGAAGGCTGTATCTTTGGAAAACAACACAAAGAGACTTTTCCAGTCGAAAATTCATATAGAGCTCGCACACCACTTGAAATTGTGCACCCTGATATTTGTAGACTGATGCAAACACCGTCCATGGGAGGATGCACTTACCTTCTCACATTTATTGATGATTTCACAAGAAAAACCTCAACATATTTTCTAAAACAGAAATCTGATGCGTTTGGTTGTTTTTAGCAGTTCAAGGCACTTATGGAGAAGCAAAGTGGTTACAACATCAAGATCTTAAGAACAGATAGAGGTGGTGAGTATATTTCAAATGATTTCTTAATTTTTTGTAAAAATCATGGAATACAGAAGCAATTCACTGTGTTGTATACACCGCGGAAGAATGGTATCGCAAAGACGAAACACAACACCATTATGGAAATGGCGCGTAGTATGTTGGCATCCATGCATCTTTCAAATGAATATTGGGCTGAGGCAGTGGAAACTGTTGTATAGATCATGAATCGATGTCCGACTAAGAGTGTGAAGATCAAAGTTCCACAACAAGCATGGATAGGTATGAAACATAGTGTTTCGCATTCAAAATTTTTTGGTTGTGTAGCATACGCACATGTTCCAGATTAGCTAAGAAGGAATTTAGATAATAAAGGACATAAATGCATTTTTATTGGGTATTCTGAAGACACAAAAGCATACAAGTTATATGATCTTGTTGCAAGAAAAGTTATTATCAGTCGAGATGTTCAGTTTGTAGAGAATGAAGCATGCGATGCAACCATAGAGACGAATGTTAAAATCGTGTGACATGTTGAACATGATGACATCGCAGAAGATGTGGTTGAGACTCCGCATGTGAATCAAAATCTCGTAGTTCCATCTACTCCCAGAACATCACAGCATGTTTCAGCACAAGGAACTCCAACACAAGTCACAGTTCAAGCAACTCCGACAAGCACACCAAGTGCACAGAAAAATCCATCAAGCAGTTCGACACCATCAACTCCGACAAAGAAAAAAAGTATGCGTGAGATATATGAGACTGGTACACCCAATTCATTCTCTGTTTTTGCATTATTTTCTCAAGTTAATGATCCTCTAACATTTGAAGAAGCTGTAGAATATAAATTTTGGGCACAGGCCATGGATGAAGAAATAGAATGCATTGAGAAGAATCAAACATGGGAATTAGTTGATGTTCCTAAGGATAAGGATGTAATAAGCGTCAAATGGATTTATAAGACCAAGCAAGATGTTGATGGTAATGTGCAGAAGCACAAGGAAAGATTGGTAGCAAGAGGATTCACACAACATCCTGGCATAGACTTCAATGAAACTTTTGCACCTATAACACGAATGGACACTATTAGAACAATTTTGGCCATCGTAGCACATAAGACATGGCCTGTTTACCAAATGGATGTTAAGTCTTCATTTTTAAATGGTTATTTGGAGGAGGAAGTATATGTGGAGAAGCCATAAGGATACGAACCTCCAGGACAAGGACACAAAGTATACAAGCTGAAAAAGGTGTTTTATGGTTTGAAACAAGCTCTTAGAGCTTGGTACAGTCGCATTTACTCTTACCTCATTCAGAATGGATTTCACAGAACTGCATGTGATCCAACGCTGTACACAAAAATCAACAAGCAAGGTAATAAGGTAATTGTATGCATGTATGTAGATGATTTAATATTTACTGGTGATTTTGGCATAGAAGAATTCAGATCAGTCATGGAAAGTAAATTCGAAATGACTAATTTGGAGCTTATTGAAGTATTTTTTGGGCATTGAAGTCCAACAAACTGAAAATGGTATATTTATATCTCATTCAAAGTATGCAAGTGATGTCTTGAACAGATTTAAGATGTTAAATTGCAAGACAACTCCAACACCAGTGATAACAGGTTTGAAATTAATCAAGGATGATGATGGATCCAATGTAGATCCTGCTCTATTTAAAAGGATTTTTGGAAGCCTTATGTATCTTACAGCAACAAGGCCAGACATCATGTATGGCGTCAGTTTAATATCAATATTCATGGAGTCACCAAAAGAATCTCATTGGAAAGCAGGTAAAAGAATTCTGAGGTATGTAAGTGGTACAAAAGACTTTGATATTTTATATTCAACCTCAGAAAATTTCAAACTCATTAGATACACTGACAGAGACAATGGAGGCAACATAGATGACGGAAAAAACACTTCTGGGAATACATTTCATGTAGGAACATGTGTTGTATCACGGGCTTCAAAGAAACAACCCATAGTAACTATTTCTTCAGCAGAAGCAGAGTATGTTGTAGCTACAAGCACTACATGTCAAGTCGTTTGGATGCGGAAGATGTTAAGTGATCTGTCGTAGAACCAGAAAAAACCCACAGTCATTTACTGCAACAACAATTCAGCTATCGCACTGTCAAAGAACCATGTGTTCCACAATAGAACCAAGAAAATCGACACAAGGTATCATTTTATCAGAGAATTGATCAATAAAAAAGAAATCTGTTTAGAATTTTGCAGGTCTGAAGATCGGGTAGCAGACATCTTTACCAAACCATTGGCAAAGGACCCATTCCAATATCTGCGAAGTTGTTTGGGAGTGACAAGTTCTGTACAGTGAACTTCATCATACACAAAGCATGTTTCAGTCTGAAATATTTTGTAAAATTTTATTTTTGTTTAATGATCCCAATCTGCTCACAATTAAGGGGGAGTGTTGGAGAAATGTAATTAAGAGCTGATAGCATATCTAGTTTGCGCCAACTCTGTTAGTAAGTCAGTTTTTTTTGTCAGTCTGCAGTGTCAGATAGTCAGTCAGTTTGTAGCCAATCCGGCGCACTTCAAGTTAGTATTTATGTAACCGCATTAGTATTCTGCATATCAAGGATTCTTAGGTAGAAATTTATTACAGTCTTAAATGTATTAGAGTAGCTTCAAGTTGAAGCGATCTTAAGTCGATGGTTATGCAATTCCTATATTAGAAGAAGCTAATTGAAGATCAGAGAGAGATGTGTAAGAAGAGTGAAAGGAGGAGAAGCTCATCCCATGAAGTGTATGAAGAGCCCAAGCTCTATAAGAAGTGAGAAATCAAAGTAAATCTCATCTCCATGTATTAAGGAAAGTTGCGTAGTTTACTATGGCAATATATATAAGTCTATAGTTTTATGTTTCATTCTGAAGAATTTTTAATATTGCATGTTGCACATCTTCTCCAGATTTACTTGCGTGAATGTTGCTTACATTTATTGTGTGTAAAAGAAATCAAGATTTCCAATAGTTCACCGTGGTGAAAGTTCTATTTTAACAAGGAGTAACTGCGTGTAAGTTCGATTGTAATTGTTTTGGTTCTTATGTCCTAACAAGAAATATTTCAATGTAAAGTTTCTTTAAGAGATCCATGAAGTTAAGAGTAATGTGCAGTAAAAAGGATTTGCGAAGTCTGCAAAGTCAAGTTCGCGAAGTTAAAGAACTCTACATTTATGCAAAGTTCAATTGCGCAGTAAAAAGTTGAAATGTGTAGTTAATTTCTGCGCAGTTAATTTGTGAAGTAAAAGCTAGAAGATTACTTCTCAAAGCACATGCTATGCTAGGAGAAGCGAAGTCCTAAAGCCAAGTGAAGAAAAGAAAATATTCATTTACTATGCAGTTCAATCCTTTTTAACTGCGCAGTGTGTTTTTCCCTTGATTTGTATCAAAGTGGTTGGATTTGAGAAATCGCTCTTTCCTAGCCTCGTCATTATTGTTATTCTAAAATCTTCTCACAAATTGTGTAGCTTCCTCTCATTACCATTATGATCTATGTTATAAAATGCACTTAGCTTTTCTATTTGCAATCAAATAATATTCTTATATCATGCAATTATATATATATATATAGATAGATAGGTAATTTTTGCTAGCTCACTCAATTAATGTGTGGGTCTCATCAGCAAGGCAACCCAAGTTCAATTCCTCTTAAGGATGACTTAGTTGGGAGGCGACATAAACCTAGTCAAGATGAGGTTGGTGCGGTCCAAGCTGGGTGCGCTCCTTGGGTGATTTTGACGGCTTAGATGCCCTTGGGTCATGGTTTATCAATTTAGGGAGATTTGAGCAAACAAATATATATATATATATATATATATATATATATATATATATATATATATATATATATATATATAATTTCCATTTTTTCTCAAATACTTTCACTTTACTCCAATCGTGTGCAAAGATTAAATTGCAAAATCTAGAATAGTGTTTGGTTTTGTGAATGGGATTAAGGTTAAATGCTATTAGAAATTACATGAGTTCATTAGATAAATGCTTACAAGGGAGAATGACTTCCTTATTGGTATTATGTAGGTTGAAACTGCTTTATGGTAGTAAAGTAAGACCTAACATTGCTTCTCATTAGTTAAAAGTTCATCTTCCTTGGGTGGACTACTTCCACTTGGTCAATTTAGATGGGATTAGTTTTCATTAAATAACAATGATGAATCAACCCACATTTGTATATGGCAATACTTAGTAGAGGAAAAAAACAATGCAAGTGTCTTAATTTTGTCATGTCAAAATTATTTTAAAGACTAGATCTCACATTGGTCAAACACTTGGGGTCACTATTAGTGAGTATAAGATAATCAACATAAAGAAAAAGTATTATAAAATGGTCACTCACTTTCTTGGCATATATAAGGGTTAGAGTGACATTTAGATAAGTCAATGTCAAGAAGAAAGATATCCATTTTAGCATACCAAGATTGAGGAGCTTACCTAAGGCTATAGAAATATTTCTTAAAGTGGCAACCAAGACTATAGTCATTCTAGATATAGCCAAAAGCTCATCCCATATCTTTTCTTCTGGACCTCTCATTTATATGACGTTGCAAGGGATAGAACAAAGTGGATGGATTCATTTTCTTTGTCACATTAAAAGTTTTCCTATACACTCAATTTAGAACAATTTTTATTAAAAATATAATTTTGAGTCAAGATTATAAGATTGAATTTATCAAACACATAAATATCAAAATTCTAGTTTCAAATATTTTAAAAAAGAATTGATCCCCTCAATTAAAATATATATTCAACTTCGAAAACACAACTTCGGAGTAAAAATATATCTTAACTTGAAAATAAAAGGTGTTTGATCTTCACTTTCCAAACCAATGGCGTTGACCAACTTCGATTTTTCTTGTTATTCCTTGCCAAGGGATATACTAATCATTGGTTAGTCAAAGTGTATTAGTTTGTTTTTTGACCCAATTTTTTTTCCAATGTTTCGTAATATTTGCTCTAATTTTAATATTAATTATAATATTTTGAAAAATCAAACTAAGTTTAACAATTTTTAAAATACAATATTTTGATTTTTTTAATTGGTTTAGTACAACCATGATGGGGCATAATTCCTCTGTAAAGTGATTTTTATTTTCACATTTTAAAAATAAATAAATAAAATTATAATTTTTTCCAAATGTTATGTATAGTACTTTGTTGCCATAAATATGATTAACGTCACTAATTAAATATAATTAACATAAAAGGGTTAGCCAACTCCAAAATAACCATATGACCAAACTCAAAAAGATAGCGGGTAACACTTCGATGCTTAACCCTCAATGCTCCAATACAAGAATGGTATCCCTCACCGCATCTCACCTAGTTCTTGAGACTTTAAAGGCAGTGAGAATGGTGGGAACGCTCACCAGTTGAGAGTACCCAAAATACATCACCCCCCATCTCCTCCTTGTTCATAATCTTACCAGAGGCGTAATGCTCCTCAGCTTACAACTGTGACTTCTTTCAAGCACGTCGATGCCCGATGGGGCACTTCTTTAAGGCCATTTTGTCTTACTTGTTGAACAAGGTCTCTAGGAGTACAGTTAGTGATTGGATTTTCAACTACCAATCCATCAACGAGACATTTTTTATTATACGATGGTGATCTGAAATCCCCGGAGTTATAGACTTCAACTTGAACATTACCCAAATTTTGACAATAGCGATTAGTCCTTGGATTCAAGGTGGTGAAGCCATTGTAAATTGCAGGTTGAGACGTGCGTTTGACAATGTCACAAGTTATGTTTGTCCTTTTTGTTTCAGTTGTTGCTTCTTTTGTCTCAGTTTTCCTTCCATTTTTGTGGTGTTTTTCTCCTTTTAATAGAAATATACTATTGAACGTCACAAGCATACTAGTCCCCACATCTGCAAGTACTGCTATGCAGAGGTACACCAAACCCATTGCAGCGAGGACGATTACAACAACCTTCATGACAATGGAGATACCAACATTTATGTATATTTTGTTTAGTGTCCTCTGGCCCAGCTTCACTGCTACTGTGATTCTCCTGATATCATTCGACAATAGGGCTATGTCCGTAGTCTCCATTGCCACAGAAGACCCAACCATGCCCATAGCTATGCCGATATCTACTGCAGCTAAGGTTGGTGCATCATTGATTCTATCACCTATTGTGGATGTCTTTCCAACCTGCTTTAAATCTCCAACAATTCTCACCTTGTCCTCTGGGAGTAATGTCAAGGGAAAAGCACACCACGCAGTTAAAAAGATTAACTGTCCAGAAGATGAATATTTTTTGTTTCTATGCTTTAGGACTTCGCTTATCCTAGCATATACTTTGCAAAGTAAACTTCTAACTTTTGCTTCACAAATTATATGCGTGGAAATTAACTGCAGATTTCAACTTTTTACTGTGCAGTTGAACTTCGCATAAATGCGCATTTCTTTAACTTTGCGAACTTGACTTCGCAAACTTCTCAATTACTTCGCAAATCCTTTTTACTGCACGTTACACTTAACTTCGCGGATATCTTAAACAAAATTTATATTGAAATATTTCTTGTTAGGACATAAGACCCAAAAAATTTACTATGAAACTTATGCACAGTTACTCCTTGTTAAAATAGAACTTTCACCATGGTGAACTATTTGGAAATCTTGATTTCTTTTGCACACAGTAAATGTAAGCAACAATCACACAAGTAAATCTGGAGAAGATGTACGACATGCAATATTCAACATTATTCAGAATGAAACATGAAACTATAGACTTATATAGATTACCATAGTAAACTACGCAACTTGCCTTAATACATGGAGATGAGATTTACTTTGATTTCTCACTTCCTACAGAGCTTGGGCTCTTCATACACTTCATGGGATGAGCTTATCCTCCTTTCACTCTTCTTACACATCTCTCTCTGATCTTCAATTAACTTCTTCTATATATAGGAATTGTATAACCATCGACTTAAGATCGCTTCAACTTGAAGCTACTCTGATACATTTAAGACTGTAATAAATTTCTACCTAATAGTTTTTTATATGCATAATACTAACGCGGTTACATAAATACTAACTTGATGTGCGCCAGATTGGTTGCAAACTGACTGACTGTCTGACACTGCAGACTGACAAAAAGATTGACTGACTTACTGACAGAGCTGATGCAGACTAGATACGCTATCAGCTCTTAATTACATTTCTCCAACACTCCCCCTTAATTATGAGCGGATGGGGATCATTAAACAAAAATAAAATTTTACAAAATATTTCAGAGCTGAAACATGCTCTGTGTATGACGAAGTTCACTGCACAGAACTTGTCACTCCCAAACAACTTCGCAGATATTGGAATGGGTCCTTTTCCAATGTTTTGGTAAAAATGTTTGCTACGTGATCTTCAGACCTGCAAAATTCTAAACATATTTCTTTGTTGTTTATCAATTCTCTGATGAAATGATACCTTGTGTCGATGTGCTTGGTTCTCTTATGGAACACATGATTCTTTGATAGTGCGATAGCTGAATTGTTGTCGCAATAAATGACTGTGATTTCTTGCTGGTTCTGCGACAGATCACTTAACATCCTCCGCATCCAAACGGCTTGACATGCAGCACTTGTTGCTGCAACATGCTCTGCTTCTGCTGAAGAAAGAGTTACTATGGGTTGTTTCTTTGAAGCCCATGATACAACACTTGTTCCTACATGAAATGTATTCCCAGATGTGTTTTTTTCTATCATCTATGTTGCCTTTGTTGTCACTGTCAATGTATCCAATGAGTTTGATATTTTTCGAGGTTGAATACAAAATACCAAAGTCTTTGGTTCCACTTACATACCTCGAAATTATTTTACCTGCTTGCCAATGATATTCTTTTGGTGACTTCATGAATCTTGAGATTAAGCTGACTCCATACATGATATCTGGCCTTGTCGCTGTTAGATACATAAGGCTTCCAACAATCCTTTTAAACAGAGTAGGATCTACATTGGATCCATCAACATCCTTGCTTAATTTCAAACCTGTTATCACTGGTCTTGGAGCTGTCTTGCAATTTAACATCTTAAATCTATTCAAGACATCACCTGCATACTTTGACTGAGATATAAATATGCCTTTTTCAAACTGTTGGACTTCAATGCCCAGAAAACACTTCATAAGCCCAAAATTAGTCATTTCAAATTCACTTTCCATGACTGACCTAAATTCTTCTATGCCAAAATCACCAGTAAATATTAAATCATCTACATACAGGCAGACAATTAGCTTATTACCTTGCTTGTTTATTTTTTTGTACAGCATTGGCTCACATTCACTTCTGTGAAATCCATTCTGAATGAGGTAAGTGTCAATGCGACTGTGCCAAGCTCTGGGAGCTTGCTTCAAACCATACAGTGAATTTTTCAGCTTGTATACTTTGTGTCCTTTTCCTGGGACTTCATGGCCTTGTAGCTGCTCCACATATACTTCCTCCTCCAAATAACTATTTAAAAATGTAGACTTAACATCCATTTGGTAAATAGGCCATGTCTTATGAGCTGCGATGGAAAAAATGTCCTGATAGTGTCCATTCGTGCTACAGGTGCAAAGGTTTCATTGAAGTCTATGCCAGGCTGTTGTGTGAACCCTCTTGCTACCAATATTTCCTTGTGCTTCTGCACATTTCCATCAGAATCTTGCTTGGTCTTATAAATCCATTTCACTCTTATCACATCCTTTTCCTTAGGAACATCAACTAGTTCCTATGTTTGATTCTTCTCAATGCATTCTATTTCTTCATCCATGGCCTGTGCCCAAACTCTTTCTTCAACAGCTTCTTCAAATGTTGGAGGATCATTAACTTGAGAAAATAATGAAAAAACTGAGAATGAATTAGGTGTACCAGTCTCATATATCTCACTCAGAGTTCTTGTCTTTGTTGGAGTTGCCGGTGTCGAACTGCGCGAACTGCTTGATGGAGTTTGCTGCGCACTTGGTGTGCTTGTCGGAGTAGCTTGAACTGCAACTTGTGTCAGAGTTCTTTGTGCTTAAACATGCTGTGTAGTTCTGGGAGTAGATGGAGTTTCGAAGTTCTGATTCACATGCGGAGTCTCAACCACATCTTCTGCGATGTCATCATGTTCAACATGTGATACCATTTTCACATTCTTCTCTACAGTTCCATCCCATGCTTCATTCTCTACAAACTGAACATCTCGACTGATAATAAATTTTCTTGCAACAGGATCATACAACTTGTATGCTTTTGTGTCTTCAAAATACCCAATAAAATGCATTTCTGTCTTTTTTATCTAATTGCCTTCTTAGATGATCTGGAACATGTGCGTATGCTACACAACCAAAAACTTTTAATTGTGAAACACTATGTGTCATAACTGTCCAATCTTCCTGCGGAACTTTGTTCTTCACACTCCTTGTCGGACATCAATTCATGATGTAAACAGCAGTTTCCATTGCTTCAGCCCAGTATTCATTTGACAAATGCATGGCTGCCAACATACTTCGTGCCATCTCCATAATGGTTCAGTTCTTCCTCTCCGTGATACCATTCTGCTGCGGTGTATACCGTGCAGTGAATGACTTCTGTATGCCATGATTTTTACAAAAATTTAAGAAATCATTTGAAACATACTCACCAACTCTATCTGTTCTTAATATCTTAATGTTGTAACCACTCTGCTTCTCCATAAGTGCCTTGAACTGCTAAAAACAACCAAATGCATCAGATTTATGTTTTAGAAAATATGCCTAGGTTTTTCTTGTGAAATCATCAATAAATGTGAGAAGATAAGTGCATCCTCCCATGGAGGGTGTTTACATTGGTCCACAAATATCAGAGTGCACAATTTCAAGTTGTGTGTGAGATCTGTATGCATTTTCAACTGGAAAAGTCTCTCTATGTTGTTTTCCAAAGATACAACCTTCACAAATTCTCTCTGGATTTTCGATCAATGGAAATCCTTTAACCATATCCTTCATGTGTAGTAGTTTCAACCCACCAAAATTCAGATGTCCAAATCTGAAGTGCCACAACTAGGATTCATCCTTTATTTCTGTCTAAAACGTAGCTTGCATTTCACTGTCTTTTTCTTCCTTGTTGCAGTGAATTTCTGCTTCTTTTCTTTCTGCCTCAAATGTAGCTCTAGAATTTTCATTCTGATTTCCATGAACAACTTGAGTTGTTTTTCCTTTTATGATTGGTCTTATCCTCAAAGGAAGCAAGCGATTACTTGTCATCTGCACTTCGGCAATTAACTGATTGCTTGGATATATGTCTTTGATCACACAATGCTTTCCTATCATGTGAACTCTGCAACCTTTTTCTATCACCTGTCCAATGCTCATCAAATTATGCTTCAAACCTTGAACATAATAAACATTAGGCATAAATTTATGCTCCCCTTGTTTGGTTAGAATATCAACAGTACCATTACCCAAAAAAGTAGCTTGAATATTGTTTCCAAGTCTGACATCAGTTTGAACTGATTTATCTAGACTAGAAAATAAATTTAAATTACTAGTCATATGATTTCTACAGCCTGAGTCTAAATACCATATGTCATTTGGGCTTTCTAGGACAGTATTGCATTCAAGTGGAGATGCACATTCTAAGAACATTGAGCTGTTCGGAGTGTTGTTGTTGCTTGACTGTGATTGACCTTGCTTTCCTTGATCATACTTCTTTGTCCTTCATTCATATGCGAAGTGTCCAAACCTCTTATAGTAATGACATTTAATTTTTGATTTGTCATACCTTTGTCCACTTGCCTGATTGGGCATCTCATTCTGACCTCTACCAGCGACATGTGCAAGGTTGCTGCTGCGACCTCCTCTGAAAGAAATTTTTCCTTTGCCTTTAGAGTTTGATCTTCCTATGATCCAAGTGGATATTGGTGGCATCCGACCTCTTCCAACTGGCTCAAAACAGTCTTCTGGCAATTTTGGTAAATTACTATTTTTAGCAGTTTTTCAGGTCTTGAACTTCCGGAGCCATTTTGAGACCCTAAACGACGTTTTTTGGTGATTTGGGAGGCCAAATTGTTGTCTTCAACAACTATTTAGTCCTGATCGAAAGTTGTAAATATCGGATAGCCCTTTCCAACAGGCTGCTGAGCACCCCAAACGAAGATCGTATCCAAAAGTTATGACTTCGGGAAGTTGACTGTTCAACTAACCACCTTGGGGCCGCAAACTATATGATGGTTCATCTTCTAGGGTTAGGTTTTTAGATGCTTGGGATTCTTTCCCTCATGCTTATGATAAATAGGCCCTTTCGACCTCTCTTTGTATTCATCTTAGCATGAATGAGCATAGCGGCCACATCTCTTCTTAGAGACAGCTACCACCATTCCAGCTATTGTATTTTACAGTCCGTTCTATTTCCGCTATTTAATAGAATGTGTGTTTACTATATCACTGTGTTCTTTGCAATATATCTCCATATATGATTCTATATATGCTGTCTTATTTTGTTCCTGCATCAATCCAGATCAGTGGTATCAGAGCGTTCTACTCTTTGATTGTTTCTCGGTGCATGTCCCTGACGACGTTAGGATACAGAGAGTTGGGTCTCGAACTAGTTTCACTTGAGGAAGACCACTCTCACCTCCCCAAATGGCCTCGCATGGTGGAAGAAAAGAGAGAAGATGGAGCAGTAGATCCTATCAAGTTTTTGCTCAAGGAATCCCTCGCTCGACAAAGGAACGAGATGATGGATAATTTTTCCCAGATCATTCGATGCATGCCAACAGTGGCAAATGCACCCTCAATGAGTGGCCATTTCAGAGATACGACTCCCTTCAAGGGACAAGTTAATTTCGATATCCCTTTATTTGAAAACCAAATCGATGTCGATGCCCTGTATAAATGGTTGGATATACTAGAAGGGTATTTCTCTGTCCACAATTTTTTCGATAGGAAAAAGATCGTCTTTGCACTCCTCAAGGCCATCCCCCATGTCAAAAATTGGTGGGAAACTTATTGTGAGAAAAACTCATCAGACGAGTTTGGATTGTTTGAATATTCCAATCCCACTTGGGCCTCTTTTATAGATGTCGTCAAGGAACAATATTACCCTGTTGGAAACTATGATGACCAAAACACAAAATGGACCATTCTGCACCAAGAGAGGGATCAAAAGGTGTCGGAGTACAGTAACAAATTTCATACCTTGCGCACAAAGATAGGTATCAAGGACTCCGAGCGGCACCTAGTACTAAAATATCACAGTGGCCTACACTGGTACATACGCACATAGATGGATTTCCTGGGAATCTCTTCGCTCGGATCCGCCTACCGATATGGTGTCAAAACTGAGCAGAAATTTCAGCAAAAGAACAAGTGTGACTTTGGACCTGCACAGAAGCAGGGCAAGGGAAATTCTGGCTCGAAAAACACGGGGCAGGGAAAGGACAACCAGTCCCAACCATAAGCGAAGAAGGGTAACGAATAGACAAAGAAGGACAACGGGAAGTGGTACGAGTTCCAAAAAATCCCCTGGCACAACACTGACGAATGTCTCTCAAAACAGTCATTGGTGGCTGAGATCAAAGCTTCGGAATCAGATCCTAGTTCTGATTCTGACTCAGAACCTGATTCCATAGCCACGCGGAAAGGTAAGCAGATCATTGATGCAAACCCAGTGCCATTGTTTCCACCACACAGATTCAACCAGAGGAACCTGAAGAGTCGAAGGCAAAGGAGCACCTTTTCCACTCACAAATGTGGGTGAAGGGGATTCCCCTACACTTTGTTGTAGATAGAAGCAACCAAAAGAACCTAATCTCAGCAGAAGTCCTCAAGAAATTGGAGCTACCAATAACACCACACCCACAACCATACACCATTGGATGGCTAAGCCAAGGACGAGGGATCTGCGTCAGCCACCAATGTCGCCTACCATATGGCATCAAGCCATTCAAAGATGAGGTATTGTGTGATGTGGCCCCACTTGAAATATGCTATGTTCTTCTAGGTCAACCATATATGTGGAAGCGTCATGCTGTATATGAATCACGACTTCGCAGTGTCATTGTAACTTTGGGAGGACAACTCTATCGGATACCAGAGATAGTTTCACCTAGCCCAACCAAGCAAGGCAGGAAGATAATCTCCCACAATGGGAAATTTTCCCTATTCACAATTTCCACTAAAGGAGAACATCAGATCATAGAGACATCCACAACCTCTATGCGTTATCCCTATACTCAACAAAAACAAGAAAAACAAAAATTCAGTGCAGCATCGCCTATTCGAGTACCTCTACAATGCAAGACCACGCATTCAAGGTGCTCCTCCAAAAAGAAACCATCCACACCGGTGCAGACCAAGGATACCACAACAACCAAAAATGTTGAACAGCTACAGCACATCCATCAACAACAATTACAACCCTTTGAAGATGTCAAAGTAAGGCAGCCTTTTCACTTCAGCAAATGCCGCACCAGGAGCTCAACTCAACACACAATTCGACAAATAAAGGATTTGATGCAATGGAGACCATTGCTTCCCAAGGAGGGAGGATTGATCTAGGTGGATATCAGTGGCGGCCCACCTCTTCCAACTGGCTGAAAACAGTCTTTTGGCGATTTTGGTAAATTACTATTTTTAGCATTTTTTCGGGTCCTGAACTTCCGGAGCCGTTTTCAGGCCCTAAACGACGTTTTTTGGCGATTTGGGGGCCTGAAACCTCACTTTTTTCATGCATTTGGCCACATTTGAAAGTTGTAAATCTCGGATATCCCTTTCCAACAGGATACCAAGCGCCCCAAATGGAGATCGTATGCAAAAGTTATGACCCCGAGAAGTTGACTGCTCAACGAACCACCTTGGGGCCGCAAACTGTATGACTGTTCATCTTCTAGGGTTAGGTTTTTGGATGCTTGGGATTCTTTCCCTCATACTTATGATAAATAGGCCCTTTCGGCCTCTCTTTTTACTAATCTTGGAACAAATGAGCATAGCGGCCACATCTCTTCTCAGAGATAGCTACCACCATTCCAGCTATTGTATTTTACAGTCCCTTCTATTTCCGCTATTTAATAGAATGTGTGTTTACTATATCACTATGTTCTTTGCAATATATCTCTGTATATGATTCTGTATATGCTATCTTATTTCCTTCCTACATAAATCTTGATCAGTGGTATCAGAGCGGTTTTCTCTTTGATTGTTTCTCAGTGCATGTCCCCGACGAGGTCAGGATACAGAGAGTTGGGTCTCGAACTAGTTTCACTTGGGGAAGACAACTCTCGCCGCCCCAAACGGCCTCCCATGGTGGAAGAAAAGAGAGATGATGGAGTAATGGATCCTATCAAGTTGTTGCTCGAGGAATCCCTCGTGTGACAGAGGAATGAGATGATGGATAATTTCACTCAGATCCTTCGACAAATGCCAATAGTGGAAAATGCACCCTCAATGAGCAACCATTTCGGAGATACGACTCCCTTCAAGGTACAAGTTCATTTTGATATCCCTTTATTTGAAGGAAAAATCGATGCCGATGCCCAAAATAAAAGGTTGAATCTACTAGAAGGGTATTTGTTTGTCAACAATTTTTCCGACAGGGAAAAGATCATCTTTGCACTCCTCAAGGTCGTCCCCCATGTCAAAAATTGGTGAGAAACTTATTGTGAGCAAAACTCATCAAACGAATCTGGATTGTTTGAATATTCCAATCCCACTTGGGCCTATTTTATAGATGTTGTAAAGGAATAATATTACCCTGTTGGAAACTATGATGACCAGTACACAAAATGGACCATTTTGCACCAAGGGAGGGACCAAATGGTGTCATAGTACACCAACAAATTTCATACCTTGCGCACAAAGCTAGGTATCAAGGACTCTGAGCGGCACCTAGTACTGAAATATCGCAGTGGCCTATACCGGTACATACGAACATAGATGGATTTACTCTAAATCTCTTCACTCGGATCCTCCTATAGATATGCTGTCAAAATTGAGCAGAAATTTCAGCAAAAGAACAAGCGTGACTTTGGACCTGCGTAGAAGCAAGGCAAGGGAAACTCTGACTGGGAGAACACGGGGCAGGGTAAGGACAACTAGTCCCAACCACAAGCGAAGAAGGGTAATGAAAGACAAAGAAGAACACTGGGAAGTGGTGCGAGTTCCACAAAAGCCCCTTGCACAACATTGATGAATGACGCTCAAAACAGTCATTGGTGGCTAAGATCAAAGCTTCGGAATCATATCCTAGTTCCGATTCTAACTCAGAACCTAACTTCATAGCCGAGCGGAAAGGGAAGAAGATGATTGTTGTAGAGCCCAGTGCCATTGCTGCCACCACACAGATTCAACCAGAGGAACCTGAAGTGTCAGAGGCAGAGGAGCGCATTTTCCACTCACAAATGTGGGTGAATGGGATTCCCCTACACATTGTTGTGGACAGTGGCAGCCAAAAGAACCTGATCTCAGCAGAAGTCATCAAGAAATTGGAGCTACCAATAAAACCACACCCACAACCATACACCATTGGATGGCTAAGCCATGGACGAGGGATTCACATCAGTCACCAATGTCGCTTACCATATGGCATCAAGCCATTCAAGGATGAGATATTGTGTGATGTGGCCCCACTTGAAGTATGTGATGTTCTTCTAGGTCAACCATATATGTGGAAGCGTCATGCTGTATATGAATCACGACCTCACAGTGTCATTGTAACTTTGGGAGGACAACTCTATCGAATACCAGAGATAGTTTCACCTACCCCAACCAAGCAGGGCAGGAAGATAATCTCCAACACTAGGAAATTTTCCCTATTCGCAATTTTCGCTAAAGGAGAACATCAGATCATAGAGACATCCACAAACTCTGCCCGTTATCCCTCTACTCAGTAGAAACAAGAAAAACAAAAATTCAGTGCAGCATCGCTCATTCGAGTACCTCTATAGTGCAAGACCAAACATTCAAGGTGCTCCTCCAAAAATAAACCATCCACACCGGTGCAAACCAAGGATACCGCAACAACCAAAAATGTTGAACAGCTCCAGCGCATCCATCAACAACAATTACAACCCTCTGAAGATGTCAAAGTAAGGTAGCCTTTTCACTTCAACAAACGCCGCACCAGGAGCTCAACTCAACACACAGTTCGACAAATAAAGGATTTGACGTAATGGAGACCATTGCTTCCTAAGGAAGGAGGATTGATCCAAGTGGATATCGGTGGCGGCCCACCTCTTCCAACTGGCTCAAAACAGTCTTTTGGCGATTTTGGTAAATTACTATTTTTAGCAGTTTTTCGGGTCTTGAACTTTTGGAGCCGTTTTGAAGCCTTAAACGATTTTTTTTTTCAATTTGGGAGGTTGGATGAATGCATTTGTCCCCATTCAAAAGTTTTAAATCTCAGATAGCCCTTTGCAACAGGCTACCGAGCACCCAAAACGAAGATCATATGCAAAAGTTATGACCCCAGGAAGTTGACTATTCAATTAACCACCTTAGGGCCTCAAATTGTATGACGGTTCATCTTCTACGGTTAGGTTTTTGCATGCTTGGGATTCCTTCCCTCACGCTTATGATAAATAGGCCCTTTCGGCCTCTCTATGTATTCATCTTGGCACAAATGAGCATAGTGGACACATCTGTTCTCAGAGATAGCTACCACCATTCCAACTATTGTATTTTACAGTCCCTTTTTTTTTTCTATTTAAAAGAAAGTGTGTTTACTGTATCACTGTGTTATTTGCAATATATCTCTGTATATGATTCTGTATATGCTATCTTATTTCGTCCCTGCATAAATATGGATCAGTGGTATCAAAGCGGTCTGCTCTTTGATTGTTTCTCAGTGCATGTCCTTGACGAGGTCGAGATACAGAGACTTGGATCTTGAACTAGTTTCACTTCGGGAAGACCACTATAACCGCCCTAAACGACCTCCCATGGTGGAAGAAAAGAGAGACGATGGAGCTATAGATCCTATCAGGTTGTTGCTCGAGGAATCCCTCGCACGACAGAGGAATGAGATGATGGATAATTTCTCCCAGATCCTTCGACGCATGCCAACAATGGCAAATGCACCCTCAACGAGCAGCCATTTCGTAGATACAGCACCCTTCAAGGTACAAGTTAATTTTGATCTCCCTTTATTTCAAGGCCAAATCGATGTTGATGCCCTAGATAAATGGTTGAATCTACTAGAAGGGTATTTCTCTGTCCACGATTTTTCCGACAGGGAAAAGATCGTCTTTGCACTCCTCAAGGCCGTCCCCCATGTCAAAAATTGGTGGAAAACTTATTGTGAGAAAAACTCATCAAACGAGTCTGGATTGTTTTAATATTCCAATCCCACTTGGGCCTCTTTTATAGATGTCGTCAAAGAACAATATTACCCTATTGGAAACTATGATTACCAATACACAAAATGGACCATTCTGCACCAAAAGAGGGACCAAACGGTGTCGGAGTACAGCAACAAATTTCATACCTTGCGCACAAAGCTAGGTATCAAGGACTCTGAGCGACACTTAGTACTGAAATATCGCAGTGGACTACACCGGTACATACGAACAGAGATGGATTTCTTGGAAATTTCTTCACTCGGATCCGCCTATCGATATGCTGTCAAAATTGAGCAGAAATTTCAACAAAAGAACAAGCGTGAATTTGGACCTGCACAGAAGTAGGGCAAGGGAAACTCTGGCTCGCAGAACACGGGGCAAGGAAAGGACAACCAGTCCCAACCACAAGTGAAGAAGGGTAACGAAAAGACAAAGAAGGACACCAGGAAGTTGTTCGAGTTCCACAAAAGCCCCTAGTACAACACTGATGAATGTCTCTCAAAACAGTCATTGGTGGCTGAGATCAAAGCTTCAGAATCAAATCCTAGTTCTAATTTTGACTCAGAACCTAATTTCACGGCCGCGCGGAAAGGGAAGCTAATCATTGATGTAGAACCCAGTGCCGTTGTTGCCACCACACAGATTCAACCAGAGGAACCTTAAGAGTCAGAGGCAGACAACCGCCTTTACGACTCACAGATGTAGGTGAAGGGGATTCCCCTACACTTTGTTGTGGATAGCGGCAGCCAAAAGAACCTGATCTCAGCAGAAGTCATCAAGAAACTGGAGCTACCAATAACACCACACCCACAACCATACACCATTTTATGGCCAAGCGAAGGACGAGGGATCTGTGTCAGCCACCAATATCGCCTACCATATGGCTTCAAGCCCTTCAAAGATGACGTATTGTGTGATGGAGCCCCACTTCAACTATGTTATGTTCTTCTAGCTCAACCATAATATATGTGGAAGCATCATGCTGTATATGAATCACGACCTCGCAGTGTCATTGTAACTTTGCGAGGACAACTCTATCGGATACCAGAGACAGTTTCACATACCCCAACCAAGCAGGGCAGGAAGATAATCTCCCACATTAGGAAATTTTCACTATTCACAATTTCCACTAAAGGAGAACATCAGATCACAGAGACATCCACAACCTCTTCCCATTATCCCTCTACTCAGTAGAAACAAGAAAAACAGAAATTCAGTGCAGCATCGCCTATTCGAGTACCTCTACAATGTAAGACCACGCATTCAAGGTGCTCCTCCAAAAAGAAACCATCCACATCAGTGCAGACCAAGGGTACCAAAACAACCAAAACTATTGAACAGCTTGAGCACATCCATCAACAACACTTACAACCCTCTGAAGATGTCAAAGTAAGGCAGCCTTTTCACTTCAGCAAATGCCGCACCAGGAGCTCAACTCAACACACAGTTCGACAGATAAGGGATTTGATGCAATGGAGACCATTTCTTCCTAAGGATAGAGGATTGATCCAGGTGGATATAGGTGGCGTCCCACCTCTTCCAACTAGATCAAAACATTCTTCTGGTGATTTTGGTAAATTACTATTTTTAGCAGTTTTTCGGGTCCTGAACTTTCGGAGCCACTTTCAGGCCCTAAACGACGTTCTTTGGTGATTTGGGGGGCTAGACGATTTCCCTCAGCATGCATCTGGCCCCATTCGTAAGTTGTAAATCTCGGATAGCCCTTTCCAACGGGCTACCGAGGGCCCCAAATGGAGATCGTATGCAAAAGTTATGACTCCGAGAATTTGACTGTTCAACTAACCACCTTGGAGCCACAAACTGTATGACGGTTCATCTTCTAGGGTTAGGTTTTTGGATGCTTTGGATTCTTTCCCTCATGCTTATGATAAATAGGCCCTTTCGGCCTCTCTTTGTATTCATCTTGGCACGAATGAGAATAGAGGCCACATCTCTTCTTAGAGATAGCTACCACCATTCCAACTATTGTATTTAACAGTCTGTTCTATTTCCACTATTTAATACAATGTGTGTTTACTGTATCACTGTGTTCTTTGCAGTATATCCCTGTATATGATTCTGTATATGTTATCTTATTTCGTTCCTGCATAAATCCGGATCAATGGTATCAGAGCCGCCTACTCTTTGATTGTTTCTCGGTGCATGTCCTCGACAAGGTTAGGATATAGAGAGTTGGGTCTCAAACTAGTTTCACTTGGGGAAGACCACTCTTGCCACCCTAAACGGCCTCCCATGGCAGAAGAAAAGAGAGACGTCAAAGCACTAGATCCTATCAAGTTGTTGCTCGAGGAAGCCCTCGCGCGACAGAGGAACGAGATGATGGATAATTTCGCCCAGATCCTTCGATGCATGCCAACAGTGGCAAATGTACTCTCAACGAGCAGCCATTTCGAAGATACGACTCCCTTCAAGCTACAAGTTAATTTTGATATCCCTTTATTTGAAGGCCAAATCGATGTTGATGCCCTAGGTAAATGGTTGAATCTACTAGAAGGGTATTTCTTTGTCCACAATTTTTTCGACAGGGAAAAGATCGTGTTTGCACTCCTCAAGGTCGTCCCCCATGTCAAAAATTGGTGGGAAACGTATTGTGAGAAAAACTCATCAGACGTGTCTAGATTGTTTGAATATTCCAATCCCACTTGAGCCTCTTTTATAGATGCCATCAAGGAAAAATATTACCCTATTGGAAACTATGATGAATAGTACAAAAAATGGACCATTCTGCATTGAGGGACCAAATAGTGTCGGAGTACAGCAACAAATTTCATACCTTGCGCACAGAGCTAGGTATCAAGGACTCCGAGCGGCACCTAGTACTGAAATATCACAGTGGCCTACACCAGTACATACAAACAGAGATGGATTTCCTGGAAATATCTTCACTCTGATCCACCTATCGATATGTTGTCAAAATTGAGCAGAAATTTCCACAAAAGAACAAGCATGACTTTGGACCTGTGCAGAAGCAGGGCAAGGGAAACTCTATCTCGTAGAACTTGGGGCAAGGAAAGGACAACCAGTCCCAACCACAAGCGAAGAAGGGTAACGAAAAAACAAAGAAGGACACCGGGAAGTGGTGTGAGTTCAACAAAAGCCTCTAGAACAACATTGATCAATGTCGCTCAAAATAGTCATTAGTGGCTGAGATCAAAGCTTCAGAATCAGATCCTAGTTAGGACTCTAAATCAGAACCTAATTTCACAGTCGCGCGGAAAGGGAAGCAGATCATTGATGCAGAAACCAATGCCGTTGTTGCCACCACAAAGATTCAACCAGAGGAACCTGAAGAGTCGGAGGCAGAGGAGTGCCTTTTCTACTCACAAATGTGGGTGAAGGGGATTCCCCTACACTTTGTTGTGGACAATGGTAGCCAAAAGAACCTGAGCTCAGCAGAATTCATCAAGAAATTGGAGCTACCATTAACACCACACACACAACCATACACCATTGGATGGTTAAGCCAAGGACGGGGGATCCGCGTTAGTCACCAATGTTGCCTACCATATGGCATCAATCCCTTCAAAGATGAGGTATTGTGTGATGTGGCCCCACTTGAATTATGTGATGTTCTTCTAGGTCAACCATATATGTGGAAGCATCATGTTGTATATGAATCATGACCTCGCAGTGTCATTGTAACTCTTGGGGGACAATTCTATCGGATACGAGAGACAGTTTCACCTACCCCAACCAAGCAGGGAAGGAAGATAACTTCTCACATTGGGAAATTTTCCCTATTTGCAATTTCCATTAAAGGAGAACATCAGATCATAGAGACATCCACAACCTTTTCCCATTATCCCTCTACTCAGCCGAAACAAGAAAAACAGAAATTCAGTGCAGCATCCCCTATTTGAGTACCTCTACAATGCAAGACCATGCATTCAAGGTGCTCCTAAAAAAAAAACCATCCACACCAGTGCAGTCCAAGGATACCACAACAGTCAGAACTATTGAACTGCTCCAGCGCATCCATCAACAACAATTACAACCCTCTGAAGATGTCAAAGTAAGGCATCCTTTTCACTTCAGCAAACATCGCACCAGGAGTTCAACTCAACACACAGTTCAACAGATAAGGGATTTGACGCAATGGAGACCATTTCTTCCTAAAGAGGGAGGATTTATCCAAGTGGCTATCGGTGGCTTCCCACCTCTTCCAACTGGCTCAAAATAGTCTTCTGACGATTTGGGTAAATTATTACTTTTAGCAGTTTTTTGGGTCCTGAACTTTCGGAGTCGTTTTGAGGCCCTAAACGATGCTTTTTGGCGATTTGGGGGGCCAAAGGGACACCCTTGGCATGCATTTGGCTCCATTCAAAAGTTGTAAATCACGGATAGCCCTTTCCAACGGGCTATCGAGCACCCCAAACAGAGATCGTATGCAAAAGTTATGACGTTGGGAAGTTGACTGTTCAACTAACCACCTTGGGGCCGCAAACTGTATGACGGTTCATCTTCTAGGGTTAGGTTCTTGGATTCTTGGGATTCTTTCCCTCATGCTTATGATAAATAGGCCCTTTCGGCCTCTCTTTGTATTAATCTTGGCATGAATGAGCATAGCGGCCACATCTCTAATCAGAGATAGCTACCACCATTCCAACTATTGTATTTTACAGTTTGTTCTATTTCCGCTATTTAATAGAATGTGTGTTTACTGTATCACTGTGTTCTTTGTAATATATCTCCGTATATGATTCTGTATATGCTATCTTATTTTGTTCCTACATAAATATGGATCAGTGGTATCAGAGCAGTCTTCTCTTTGAATGTTTCTCAGTGCATGTCCCCAACGAGGTCAGGATATAGAGAGTTGGGTCTCGAACTAGTTTCACTTGTGGAAGACCACTCTCGCCACCCTAAATGGCCTCCCATGGCAGAAGAAAAGAGAGACAACGGAGCAGTAGATCCTATCAAGTTGTTCCTCGAGGAAGCCCTCGCGCGACAAAGGAATGAGATGATGGATAATTTCGCCCAGATCTTTCGATGCATGCCAACAATGGCAAATGCACCCTCAACGAGCAGCCATTTCGAAGATACGACTCCCTTCAAGGTACAAGTTCATTTTGATATCCCTTTATTTGAAGGCCAAATCGATGCCAATGCCTTAGGTAAATGGTTGAATCTACTAGAAGGGTATTTCTTTGTCCACAATTTTTTCAACAGGGAAAAGATTGTCTTTGCACTCCTCAAGGCCGTCCCCCATGTCAAAAATTGGTGGGAAACTTATTGTGAGCAAAAATCATTAGACGAGTCTGGATTGTTTGAGTATTCCAATCCCACTTGGGATTTTTTTATAGATGGCATCAAGGAACAATATTACCCTGTTGGAAACTATGATGACTAGTACACAAAATGGACCATTCTGCACCAAGAGAGGGACCAAACGGTCTCGGAGTACACCAACAAATTTCGTAACTTGTGCACAAAGCTAGGTATCAAGGACTCCGAGTGGCACCTAGTACTGAAATATCGCAGTGGCCTACACCGGTACATACGAACAGATATGGATTTCCTGGAAATCTCTTCATTCGGATCCGCCTATCGATATGCTGTCAAAATTGAGCAGAAATTTCAGCAAAAGAACAAGCGTGACTTTGTACCTGTGCAGAAGCAGGGCAAGGGAAACTATGGCTCAGAGAACACGGGGTAGGGTAAGGACAACCAGTCCTAACCACAAGCAAGTAGGGTAACGAAAAGACAAAAAAGGACACCGGGAAGTGGTGCGAGTTCCACAAAATCCCCTGGCACAACACTAATGAATGTCGCTCAAAACAGCCATTGGTGGCTGAGATCAAAGCTTTGCAATCATATCCTAGTTTCGATTCTGACTCAGAACCTAATTTCACAGCAGCGCGGTGTTAAGATTTAATATGCTAAGACAGAAAATAGCAGCATTACATTCCATTTCACAATAATAGCATATACAGGATCACTGAAGAAACAACAAGCACAGCATAAACACAAGAGACACAGATTTATCCTAGGAAACCCTCATGGGGTAGAAAACCCAGCAAAGCTTCCTCAATATAGATGACCAGCAAATACAAAGATGTAACCCTGAGACATGATCTCCTCCTCCACAATAGCAGACCTCTCCTCCAAAAATGTGCTACTCTCAAGTGAGTGAGTGTGTGCTAAATGAGGAATACACCTACTCTATTTATACACTACTCCGACTTATCTTTTACACAAAACATGTAGGTTCGTATTTAAACAATAGGTTAAATACCCCTCTACAACTGACTAGGCCGACCCCACTAGGGTGGTCTAATAACCCTTTGACCCACATAGCACATACAGGGCTGACCCCCACTAGGGAAGTCTAATAACCCAAGTTACCACAATCTGACGGAGGAATAAACATCTCCGGATATACAATAAGGTCTTCAAGGAGGAATGAAACATCTCTTGAATAATAAAGTACAAATATAATATTCTTTGAAGTTACAATATCTCAACAAGTGGAAAGGGAAGCAAATCATTGATGTAGAACCCAGTGTCGTTGTTGCCACCACAGAGATTCAACCAGAGGAACCTGAAGAGTCAGAGGCAGAGGAGCACCTTTTCCACTCATAGATGTGGGTGAAGGGGATTTCCCTACACTTTGTTGTGGAAAGCGGCAGCCAAAAGAAGCTAATCTCAGCAGAACTCATCAACAAATTGGAGCTACCAATAACACCACACCCACAACCATACACCATTGGATGGCTAAACCAAGGACAAGGGATCCACGTCAATCACCAATGTCGCCTACCATATGGCATCAAGCCCTTCAAAGATGAGGTATTGTGTGATGTGTCCCCACTTGAAGTATGCGATGTTCTTCCAGGTCAACCATATATGTGGAAGCGTCACGCTGTATATGAATCACAACCTCGCAGTGTCATTGTAACTTTGGGAGGACAACTCTATCGGATACCAGAGATAGTTTCACCTACCCCTACCAAGCAGGGTAGGAAGATAATCTCCCACACTAGGAAATTTTCCCTATTCGCAATTTCCACTAAAGGAGAACATCAGATCATAGAGACATCCACAACCTCTTCCCATTATCCCTCTACTTAGCGGAAACAAGAAAAACAGAAATTCAGTGCAGCATCGCCTATTCGAGTACCTCTATAGTGCAAGACCACGCATTCAAGGTGCTCCTCCAAAAAGAAACCATCCACACCAGTGCAGACCAAGGATACCACAACAACCAAAACTATTGAGCAACTCAAGCGCATCCATAAACAACAATTACAACCCTTTGAAGATGTCAAAGTAAGGCAGCCTTTTCACTTCAGCAAACACCGCACCAGGAGCTCAACTCAACACACAGTTCGATAGATAAGGGATTTGACGCAATGGAGACCATTTCTTCCTAAGCAGGGAGGATTGATACAGGTGGATATTGGTGGCGGCCCACCTCTTTCAAGTGGCTCAAAACAATCTTCTAGGGATTTTGGTAAATTACTGTTTTTAACAGTTTTTCGTGTCCTGAACTTTTGGAGCCATTTTGAGCCCCTAAACGACATTTTTTAGATATTTGGGGGGAAAAGAGGCTGCCCTCAACATGCATTTGGCCCCAATCAAAAGTTGTAAATCTCGGATAGCCCTTTCCAACGGGCTACCAAGTGCCCCAAACGGAGATCGTATGCAAAAGTTATGACCCCAGGAATTTAACTGTTCAACTAACCACCTTGCGGCTGCAAACTGTATGACGGCTCATCTTCTAGGGTTAGGTTTTTGGATGCTTGGGATTCCTTCCCTCATGATTATGATAAATAGGCCCTTTTGGCCTCTCTTTGTATTCATCTTGGCATGAATGAGCATAGCGGACACATCTCTTCTCAGAGATAGCTACCACCATTCCAGCTATTGTATTTTACAGTCCATTCTATTTCTGCTATTTAATACAATGTGTGTTTACTGTATCACTCTGTTCTTTGCAATATATCTCCATGTATGATTCTATATATGTTATCTTATTTCATTCCTGCATAAATCTGGATCAGTGGTATCAGAGCCGTCTGCTCTTTGATTGTTTCTCGGTGCATGTCCCTGACGAGGTCAGGATACAAAGAGTTGGGTCTCGAACTAGTTTCACTTAGGGAAGACCACTCTCGCTACCCAAAAAGGCTTCCCATGGCAGAATAAAAGAGAGACGTCGAAGCAGTAGATCCTATCAATTTGTTGCTTGAGGAAGCCCTCACGCGACAGAGGAACGAGTTGATGGATAATTTTGCCCAGATCCTTCGATGCATGCCAACAGCGGCAAATGCACCCTCAACGAGCAGCCATTTCGGAGATACGACTCCCTTGAAGGTACAATTTAATTTTGATATCCCTTTATTTGAATGCCAAATCGATTCCGATGCCCTAGGTAAATGGTTGAATCTACTAGAAGGGTATTTCTCCTTCCACAATTTTTTCGACAGGGAAAAGATCATCTTTGCACTCCTTAAGGCCGTCCCCCATGTCAAATATTGGTGGGAAACTTATTGTGAGCAAAACTCATTAGACGAGTCTGGATTGTTCGAATATTCCAATCCCACTTGGGACTCTTTTATAGATGTCGTCAAAGAACAATATTACCCTGTTGGAAACTATGAAGACTAGTACACAAAATGGACCATTTTGCACCAAGAGATGGACCAAATGGTGTCGGAGTACACCAACAAATTCCATACCTTGCGCACAAAGCTAGGTATCAAGGACTCTGAGCGGAACCTAGTACTAAAATATTGCAATGGCCTAAACCGATACATATGTGGAAGCGTCATGCTGTATATGAATCATGACCTCGCAGTGTCATTGTAACTTTAGGAGGACAACTCTATCGGATACCAGAGACAGTTTCACCTACCCCTACCAAGCAGGGCAGGAAGATAATCTCCCACACTGGAAAATTTTCCCTATTCACAATTTCCACTAAAGGAGAACATCATATCACAGAGACATCCACTACCTCTGCCCATTATCCCTCTACTCAGCAGAAATAAGAAAAACATAAATTCAGTGCAGCATCGTTTATTCGAGTACCTCTACAGTGCAAGACCACACATTCAAGGTGCTCCTCCAAAAAGAAGCCATCCACACCAGTGTAGACTAAGGATACCACAACAACCAAAACTGTTGAACATCTCTAGCGCATCCATCAACAACAATTACAACCCTCTGAAGATGTCAAAGTAAGGCAACCTTTTCACTTCAGCAAACGCCGCACCAGGAGCTCAACGCAACACACAGTTCGACCGATAAGGGATTTGATGCAATGGAGACCATTGCTTCCTAAGGAGGGAGGATTGATCTAGGTGGATATCGGTGGCGGCCCACCTCTTCCAACTAGCTCAAAACAATCTTCTGGCGATTTTGGTAAATTACTATTTTTAGCATTTTTTCGGGTCCTAAACTTCCAGAGTCGTTTTGAGGCCCTAAACCACGTTTTTGGGCGATTTGGGGGAGCTAAATGGAAACCATTTGGCTCCAGTCGAAAGTTGTAAATCTCAGATAGCCCTTTCCAATAGGCTACCGAGCACCCCAAATGGAGATCATATGCAAAAGTTATGACCCCGGGAATTTGAATGTTCAACTAACCACCTTGGGGTTGCAAACTGTATGACGGTTCATCTTTTAGGGTTAGGTTTTTGAATGATTGGAATTCGTTCCCTCGTGCTTATGATAAATAGGCCCTTTCGGCCTCTCTTTGTATTCATCTTGGTACAAATGAGCATAGCAGCCACATCTCTTCTCAGACATAGCTACCACCATTCCAGCGATTGTATTTTACAGTCCGTTCTATTTCCGCTATTTAATAGAGTGTATGTTTAGTGTATCATTGTGTTCTTTGCAATATATCTCTATATATGATTCTATATATGTTGTCTTATTTCGTTCCTACATAAATCCGGATCATCCTCTGCCTCTTCCACAACTTATGGATGATTGTGCTGCGAATGCACCTTCCAGTGATGTATCTGAACTGCTGATTCTATGTTCATGATTGAGTAGTGAAGCTTGCAACTCATCAATAGTCAATTCAGACAGATCTTTGTTTTCTTCTAGGGTCACAACTAAAGATTCAAATTTCTTTGGAAGAACTATAAGAACTTTTTCAACAAATCTTTGGTCACCTAGATTTTCTCCATGGGACTTTATTTGATTAACCAGACCAATAACACGAGTATAGAATGAGTCTACTAACTCTGTATCTTTCATCGAAAGAGATTCAAATTATCTTCTAAGAATTTGAATTTTGGCAATATTTACCTTGTTCAAGCCTTGATAGGAAGTTTCCAGTGTGTCCCACGCTTCCTCAGCTGACTGCGCTGCTGCTACTCTTGGGAGTATGGATTCATGTGTTGCTTGATGTATCTAGAGCAATGCCTTTCCATCTTTCTTTCTCTGTTCCTTCAAGACATCCTTCTCAGCTTATGTGAGATTGTTATATGCTGCCAGATTTGTTGGTTCTACATAGCCATTCTGGACTATTTCCCATACATCTTGACCTCTAAAAAAAGCTTTCATAGTTAGAGACCAATATTCATAATTTTTTCCTGAAAAGATTGGAGTTTGCAAATTACCAGAAGTGGAAGCCATTTTTAGCTTTAATTGCTTTTGCCCTTTTTGTAAATACAATTTCTACTTTCTGTAAACCTCGCTCTGATACCTATCAAGGGAATCTTTTTCTATGCTTTAGGACTTTGCTTCTCCTAGCATATACTTTTTCAAAGTAAACTTCTAACTTTTGGTTCACAAATTAATTGTGCGTAAATTAACTGCCCATTTCAACTTTTTATTGCGCAGTTGAACTTTGCATAAATGCGTAGCTCTTCGCGGATATCTTAAACAAACTTTATATTGAAATATTTCTTGTTAGGACATAAGAACCAAAACATTTACTATGAAACTTATGCCCAGTTACTTCTTGTTAAAATAGAACTTTCACCACGGTGAACTATTTGGAAATCTTGATTTCTTTTACACATAGTAAATGTAAGCAACATTCACACAAGTAAATCTGGACAAGATGTGCGACATGCAATATTCAACATTCTTGAGAATGAAACATGAAACTATATACTTATATATATTACCATAGTAAACTGCACAACTTGGCTTAATACACGGAGATGAGATTTACTTTGATTTCTCATTTCTTACAGAGCTTGGGCTCTTCATACACTTCACAGGATCAGTTTCTCCTCCTTTCACTCTTCTTACACATCTCTCTCTGATCTTCAATTAAATTCTTCTACACATCTCTCTCTGATCTTCAATTAGCTTCTTCTATATATAGGAATTTCCGACTTAAGATCGCTTCAACTTGAAGCTACTTTGATACATTTAAGACTGTAATAAATTTCTACCTAAAATTTTTTTATATGCAGAATACTAATGCGGTTACATAAATACTAACTTGACGTGCACCGGATTGGATGCAAACTGGCTAACGCAGATTGACAAAAAGACTGATTGAATTACTGACAGAGCTGGCCCAGACTAGATATGCTATCAGCTCTTAATTACATTTCTCCAACATAATGGTGCAAACCTTGATATTAATTTATATGTAAAAATTTTGCAATATTGCAATTATTTAATTGAATCTTCGACCATTAATGGAATTTGCACTTCCAAATGCAAATTTCTTTGGTTTTCACCATCTTCAAGTAGGTCGACAATGAGATGGGTCAAGCAACCAAAAAATTTGCTTCCTAGGTTAGTATTTTACGTTGGGTTCTTGGCACCATACAATCAATGCCCACATAGTGCAATCTTCAAATCTAACAAAAAATTTATCATTCTATCATTCAAAATAATAATTAAAAATATAAATAGATAAACATTAGAGAAATGAGTCAGATAAGGTAACTCATAGTAGAATATTGCTCCTAGGTGGGATGACTGGTAGAACCCAATATCAGAAATGAGTCGGATAAGGTAACTCACAGCAAAAGATTACTCCCAGGTGGGATGACTGGTAAAACCCAATATCATAGGCTCCCACAACTTTGCCCAGTGCACCTTTGTCAATGATGGCAACTTCACTGAAACCATTGGTAGCATATCACATCTTATAACTTGAACTTTAAACCCTCTCCAAAAGAGTGAATTTCAGTTCTCATGACTGCATGAACGAGTGGCTAATCTGTAGTAACAACAATATAAGAAGATTGCACAGAGGAACCTTAAAATTTATATCTAGCAACTCCATCAGTATTTTCGTCTCGAATGTTTTTAGATATGTCTAGCAGTTTTAGACATATATCGGAGTTTTAAATTTTATGGTTTTGCCATCAGAAGCATAACATTTATCACGGCGGCACAATAAATGTTATGCTTTCAATGGCAGAACCATAAAATTTAGAACTCCAATAAACGTGAAGGGATTGAACTGAATCCAAACACTAAGTTCATTTTTAATTAGAGATCCTGCTTTTAATTAAACATATTTCAAATAATTTAAATAAAAAAAATAAAAATGAAACATGTGTCATGACCTTTACCTGATGGAATTGCACCAGCTAAATTGTTGTATAACAAATTCAGAACTACTAGATATCTGTCAACCACATCCATATTTTTCCACCCAGAAGAAATGGTGAACATCCACCGCCTATTTAAGAAGCAAAACTTGTTGCTTACAAAGCTATTGAAACTTGGCGAGTGCCTATGCCATATGATTCCAACATTCATTCCAATAATAACTAGTGTTCAAAGTGTGAATTCAAATTTGAAAACTTTATCAAAATGGTATACCAGCTTTAACATCAAGCCTTATAACCAAAAATACTAGAGATAAGAAACACTGTGGCTACAAAACTCTATTCCATGTAACTAATGAAGGATTGGAAAAAAGTCTCTTACATCTCCAAAATAAGCACTAGAGTGGGGACAACTATACCCAGGAGAGGAATAACAACATCCAATCCTACAACTAGCTTGAGATAGTCCCCAATCTACAGGTCACGACTTGGAAGAAACTACTTGCATTGCTTTATTTTAATGACTTTGGAATCAAAACTATCTTGAATTTCATGTTCTCTTCAATTCCAGCAACATTTTTTTCTTTATAATCTCCTATCTCCTCGGAAGAAAACAAAATCACAATAGTTTTGTCGTTTTCTAAAAAGTCCAAATGAATGAAACCATTTTCAGCTTATTCACATGGGTCTTAAAGTTGTCTCTTATCTATCTAGTCAAATAATGGTTTTCGATTTGAATGGATTAAGTGCGTTGAATAGGGTTGATGATAGAGCATGTGAAGTTGATAGGACAATTTTTGGTCCAACATTCAAACTCAGTTGACTCTTATAATATTTGAAATGTGAGGAACACCATCTTTGAAAGCTTGTTCAGATTTGAAACTATCATTAAATAAAAAATTAATCCACGACAATTGCTTAATGTCGGCTCATGGTGCAGCATTTCACACACAACCTATCTTTCCATCAACCTCTGCATGTCATTGCCATGGCAACCTACTATGACGACAATGTCTTAATTTTTTTATTATTTTTTCCAATCAATATTGTGCGCAAGTCGCACCATATCAAGTATTTGACTGGTCATTTAATTATTCCACAAGGCATTTCTACAAGTGAGAACAACTCTCCGAATTTGATTTTTATGCCGTTTGCAGCCATTGGATCATTGTCTGATGATTGGGACAAGCTCTCCTCTCCGATTTTCCAGCTTGAAAATGAGGCAGTGCATTGCATTTATTTTCTTTACCAACTTCATTGCAATGTAGCACAACTTGCCGCCCTACCTCACCAACTTCCCTGCCTCACCTTCCTTCCTCGAAGCTTCCTGCCTCACCTTCACCATCACCTTCACCTTCCTACCTCACCTTCACATTTGAGGACCTCGAGCCGCAACATCTAAGGCACTTTAGAAGCTTGACCAGGAAACCCATCTGGTCTGTAGGCTGGGTGCTTCCACTGAGCTCTACAAGGAAGGTAGGCAGAGGGAAAATGGCAGACATCATTGAGGACGAGCTGGTTCAGGGGATGGATTCTTAGAGGCCACATTCGCTTCTGTATGTTTCATTTGGTAGCCAGACCTTGTTATCGGAATCACATACCATTGCATTAGCGAGGAGTTTGGAAGCCAGCAAGCAACCATTCATTTGGGAAATCAAAGTCATTCCCAAACTCGAACCCATGACTGCAGATACATAGACTCGATCTTGTAATTAATATGTCATCTCAATTTGTTTTCCCTTGGTTGCAATTTCCCTCCGTTGCAGCTGGTGTTCCCAATAAACGCCCAGGTGTTCTATTATATTTTTGGCATCTTTGTTCTCAACTTTATTTTCCAACCTTCCGTTAATTATTTTTTCCAACCCCATACATATGACTTTGTGATGTAATCTACCTATGTTTGAAGTTTACATGATTGCAATGAAATTATAAGCATCAAACAAGAGATATCAATTCAGATTCAAGCTAAATACAAGCCAAGCATGAGCTGAAAGGTTTTAGAAAATTCTGTGTGTTTTATTATAGTTTTGGCATCTTTGTTTAATTCTCTTTTCCCAACCCTATAATATGACATTCTGATGTAATCTTCCCTCTGTTTAAAGTTTACATAAGTGCATTAATAAAACTGATATAGAAACTACCTTTAAAATCATGTAGTTTATAGGCAATATTTAAACAAAGGAAAATAGATGGATAAACATGAGTTTGAAGCATCCTCCTATACCTTAAAAGTAATTGGTGGAGCGATGATTCCACCATTATCCTAGAAACAACTACATGCAACCTATTGACATCTACAATCCTGTTGGTGTAGTTGAATCCCATGGACATAATTTGTTGTAGTTGAATCACATGGATAAAATTTATATTGAAGAATAAATTCAATTACATTTTTAGTTTCGATAGAAATGAGGTGATTCAAGAAGCTCTATAAACTTATCTACATCTAGGTACTCCCTGCAACCAAAATATCCCTAAGAAGCCGTGAATGTGCCTGCTTACCAATACAAGAGGGTGAAGGCCTGAGAAAGGTTGATCGGATTTGGCATTCATCTCCGATGTATTAAGGAACTATAAGGAATAGCAACAACAAACAAAGATAGTAATGCTAATATTTTCTCCTCTACTGGAAAATTCCAATCACTTTATTAGTTTGTCCTTTCTTAAAAATTTAATGTAATTGATTTCTTCCTCAAACAATCTGCATTAGTCAACTGGGATGAGAAACAATTCAGGCATAATAATCAATGGCTTTTATCGTCATTATTACATACAATATAAAAATTTGAAAGATGATGCAACACTGATATTTCAATACAAAATTTTAAAAACAGTAATCAATTCTGGAAGTTATCTCATGTTATAATTGCATTGGCAGGTGTAGTGATAGAGATTCTAGTTGTGCACATAAACATTTTATTTTCTTCCTACCCTATTGTTTTGAAACTTTCATTATATGATGCTTTTCTCTCCATATTGTAACAGGCCTGACAGTCCAAGTCCACCTCACATGAAAGCTATCTTCAAAAAGCATCAATCCGCATGCAAGCATCAACATTTCAATGAGAAGTCCCAACACCCATGACATGAAAGAGACAGTTTGATGGATAAACAAGAAAGGTACAAGTCACAAAGAAAGGAAGTAGGAAGGCATAAAATATTGTTCTAAATGGAATTCTACGGATATAACATTTTGGGGAATTCAAGGTATTTGGGGTCTACAGGAGAATCCATTTATTTCTCGCAAGTGCTTGGGGTCTATAGGAAAGTCCATTAATTTCCGGTAGGTCCATCAATTGAAGCATCTTGTTTCTGCATATTAGAAATTCCAAAGCCGTCTTCAACAAGAAACAAAACATAGACAACTCTACTTGAATTCGATCCCCTAGTTGGTGTTACGATGTGACAAGAATTTAAGGCAATTGTAGGCACACTGAAATAAATCACAACAGTAATGCATTAACCCTCACCAGGCTACTCATTTGAACAAAGAAAGGGCAAAATGGATCAGCTGGAACCCCACTGCTAGCCTACTGGTTATTAAGAAATCAAAGTCCTTTAAAGTGTATGAGTTCTAATGGTTCACCTTGGCATACCGTACACTGCAGAAATGCACGAGAGTCACAACGCCACAAGACTCACAAATATGTGCACAAATTTGGAGAGACAAGGCTAAAGCTCTTTATACAATACAATTACTTTCTTAAATTGCAATTAAGTGATAACGCCTTTATATAGGCATTGAAGATATCTTAAATTGCAATGGCTGGATTAAGGCCTTTATGTAGGCATTGGAGAGTCCTTTATATAGGCATACGAGAGAGTATCTGCCCCAAATGTTTAACCTATGCTAGGTTTTGTTGAAGACCATAATCATCATATAGGTAAATAATTGAAAATGTTTTAGGAATGTTCTCAAGGCATTATTCATTAGTCTTGGAACCTTGTAGGATCATTGCAAATTTGAATGATACAATTAGTTGTATGTTTCATCGATCATTTATCGGGATTTTGACAATTTTTTTTTACTTTAGTCTTGTTTAATCCTCAACTCTACACACATCTACCAAGATCTATTTTTGTTGGTCTCTAACACCATTGGAAAACCACATGGGTATGCATTGGGCTTAATTGCTTCTGGTTTTAGGAGTTTTTGTAATTGTTTTTTATCTCCTCACTTCCCAAGAATAATGTTCTGTACATGCCAATATTTGGAAGGATGACTCAGACGTGAGTTTGATCTTGTGTGGTTTGGAGTGTTTCGGGCTGGGACATACATCTCAACACTACAACTTGCAAATTACTAACACAGGTCTCTATATCTTCGGGGATTTTGACTTCAGTGTTGTTCCAAGGTCACACGCATTCCTGATACACGTCAAATACAATGCATATCACATATATCGACACTACAATTCATAAATTATCTCTTGTATTTTTCTATATTTTTTTTAATTTGCAAGAGCAACTTGTAGGAGCGACTTGATGCATTTGCGGGAGAAAATTGATAATGGGATATGCATTGAAGCACTGCAATGATACAAGTAAAACTTATACCCTTATTGATAATGCAGACATCCCCCAATAGACTTAATATAACGCTTTGTGTGATCTGTTTAAGTCATAGTTATACCCTTTATTCATCGGGGTGTATTTTTATATGTAGATGACATTACAATATACTCAACAAAACGCTCCGATCACCTTCAACGTCTAAAACAAGTTTTAAGATGCAAAAATTATGGGATTTACTTAAATCCTAAGAAAATAATTTTAACTGTCACTTAAGTATCTCAACTATTTTGGTTGCAAGAAGCTAAGTGAAGCTAATATGCTTTAAAAAAATGCATGGTAGGAAAATGATTCAAAATATTAAAATGAAACTAGTGATATCCTACGGGAACTAATTGTGATTGGGGCTGCATCATTGGACTCAAATTATCAACAAACTAAACTAGGTTTTCTTTTCACTTGAAAGTCAGGGTAATCACCATTAATATCTTTAAAATATCTACGTGTTAATATCTTTGTAATAACAAATATGATATTTAAAATATATGTGTTAATATCTTTGTAATAACACAGATGATATAATCTTTAATGGGATCTATGTAAGTGAAATAGATGAAAATGATTTATGTTATTTATAATTATAAATAACTTTATCTTTGGATAATAATAAAGGTATTGCAAAATAATATATATAAATAATTATTTTAATCTATGTTTTCTTGGCAGTGTTCATAAATTGATAGATTAACGGGGCCTTCTTTTATTTCACTTGCATTTACGGTAGACCAAAGGCCTGTGAAGGATGTTGCTACTTAAACCATCATTTGTATTGTTAATTTCTTCCTCGGTTTGTGTGTCGTCAACATAAAGTTTCTCAAAAGAGGACACTAGTTCCTCATCCCCAAAAAGAGGACGCTAGTTCCTCATCCCCAACTTTCAAGATCGCAATTTCCATCCAAATTTTGCCAAAGCGCTTCTCATTGCATTATGTGCTATCCATGTTTTCATTTAATTTAACATATTTTTGATGAGTTGGCATTCATGGTTACACAGGTGTCTTGACACCTTCTCAAAGAATTCCTTAGATAGAAGTGATCCAATCTGTAAATGGTTAGAGAACCGACCTTCTTTAAAGAGCTTGATTAGTCATCATGTCTACCTCTATATTCAAGTTGTTTATTAAATGCATGAAACTCAAAAATAAATTTCTCCTATAATTCTATAATTAGAAGAATTGTCCTATGAATATTTATTGCATTGGGGTGGATTTTGTTCTCTAAAAAAATTAAAATCAATTTAGTTGCAAAAAATTCAACACTGAAAATTCAACTTGTAATGCTAACTCTAGTCATTTTAACAAAGCTCGAACTCTATGGAAATACAAAGCATGGACTCCACGAAAAAGCAAAGCATGAACTTCAGGTTCATTATCAGAGCTAATTACTATACCCCAGTCATAGTTATAGCGACAATTTTGTTCACAAATGAGCCCATCTGCCCAGACTTTCCCCAAATCACCTTTTCCCAAACCATCAAAGATAAGAATGAAGGGAACCGAGAAGCCACCATTCCCCGCTAAATCCCTTTGTGTATCTACAATTATTCATGTTTAACCAAATGTTTCCCTAATCCCAAGTGAGAAAGATTCACCAAAGATCCATTTCGTTCTTCGATTTTATGGACGCAAGTAAGCGGACCTGCTTTCAAATCGAAAACTCTACAATTGTGGGAGTGTTGTGTACATGTTCTCTCCTATGTACCTGGTGTTGTGCCTTTTGAAGGTTGTGCCTATCACTGAGTCATGTGTTATACCATGAAGAATCTAGTGAATAATATTTCTTCTTGTTCCATATGTATTCTTTGGATGTGCCTACTACATATCATTGTTTCACTTACAATATGGCGTTCTTTTATTGCACCCCAAGGTACAATTGCTAGTTATTTTGAAATCAACAATCAAACTAGAAATTGAACAAGTGAACGATTTGTGCATATTTAGCATTTCCATGTTACGCTAAGTGCATGAAATTTCCTTTCTTTAATTGATTTGTAAATTATGAATAACATAGATTTTGGTGCACTTAGCGGTAGCCGACCCACGGCAAATCCAAAGATAACCATTGTTTTGGTTTTAGAAAGAGTAATAAGATGAACTATCGGAGAATTTGGAAGAGACAGGTTTCAAATGAAAAAAAAATGTATTCCACGAAGCTAGAACTTGATAGCCCCAGGATCATGTCTCATAGAGCTTTTTGTATTATAGTCATATTATGTGGCTTTTGGTTATACTATAGTTAACATACTTCGGTGGCTTAATGATTAGAGCTCCGATAGCATGGAGGCTTCGGATCAAGTTTCATCGAGCTTTTTTGGTTATACTCATGTTATGTGGCTTTTGGTTATACTATAGTTAACATACTTCGGTGGCTTAATGATTAGAGCTCTGATAACATGGAGGCTTATCGAAGGGTATAAAGGTAACAAGATGAGAGGTCATAAAAATAACAAAACTGATGAACTTTAAAAATAACAAGACCGGAGGACATAAAAAGACTGAAAGACATAAAAATAACAAGATCAATGAACTCTAAAAATCACAAAACCGGAGGGCATAAAAATAACAATGAACTTTAACTCTGCCGCTCAATCTTTAACTTGGCATAAAGACCAGTAACAAGACTTGGAACTTTAACTCAGTAACAAGACTGGGAACTTTAACTCACTAGTTTAAGATAACAAGACCGAAGGGAATAAAGATAACAACACCAATGACCACTTAAATCTTTTCCTTCTTGTTTATTTTAAAATAATAATTTTTATTTGAATTTTTATTTATTTATTTATTTAATAATTGTATTTTTCATTTTTCGGTTATTTCATTTTTTAATTAATAGTGATAAATTTTTAATTTTAATTTTTTTAATGGATATGAAATAGAGGAAAGAAGATGGAAAAAAATATATGATGAAAAAAAGAGGGAGTGAAGGGGTGTGATGGTTGTTTTCTAGTTAGAGTGGAATTGTGGTGTCTTTAGGAGGTTTAAATGATTTTTGGAAAAAGGAAATTAATTGGTGGGGTGATGGCTTTTTTTTTTAATGTCTTTAGGAGGTTTAAATGATTTTTGGAAAAAGGAAATTAATTGGTAGGGTGATGGCTTTTTTTTAATGATCCAAAGCTTGATGGTCACCCCTCTCTCTTTACATTAGTTAGCAAGGAAAAATCTTCAAAACATTTTTTTCATTTTTCATTTTCATTTTATTTTATTTCATTGTAAATATATATTTTAATAATGTTTATTAATTTTTTATTAAATATATTATAATTTAATGTTATATTTGATTTGAAATGGAATTTGTTTGATTTAATTGTTTTAAACGATATAAAAACATTAATTTTAACTTTTATTTTATAAAAAAAAATTAAATTATGTTCTCATATATATAATTTAATTACTTTTTTTATTTAAATTTTTTAAACATAAAAAAATATTAAAATTAATCAAATACATTTTATTTTATTTTGTTTTATATATATTTATCAAAACACAATTATCTATATTTATAAATTAATAAAAACATCATTAACATAGAAATACCAAATATTTATTAGTGTGTTTTAATGAAATTGACCTAAACTCATTTAGAGAGTGTGCGTAACTCTTACCAATTGAGCTAATCCATAGACTATGATTAATTTGAAATTAGAAAAAATATTTAAAATCATTTATAATTAAAAAAAAATTATTTTCAAATATAGAAAAAAAATAAAACATTTAATTTCATTAATTTAAATTTTTCTTTAGATTCGCAACAATTTTGGCACTTTACATATCTTTCTCCATTTAAATTATCATTTAAGAAGAAATCCACTATATCTATTAAGTAATTGATTTCATCCTAAGGATTAGAAAAAACAAGTTATGGTGAAAAATAGAATGAAAAAACATTAGCACAAGAAATTTAAAGATCACACTTTTGTAGAGGAACATTTAACTTTGCTATATAAGTAAATAAGTTAAATGTTCTTAGCCATCAAGGAATCTAGCATCATTTGTAAGTAAATAAGCATTGATTTGAGACATAATCAACATAGATCCATCTAAAAGGGGATCTACCAAAGAGGGATCAAATTTCTCAAAGGTGCAAACCATTTTTTAGACATGTTGAGGAAGTGTAGTTTTATATATATGCCATTCTAAATATTTTAAATCTAATTTGAGCATATATGTTATTTTTATAATATTTTGTTATTTTTATAATATTTTATTATTTTTAATAAAGGATATGGGTAATCTATAAAATGAGCATGGAAGGAGTTACACATCCCCCCTACTGGGGTAGAATGTGCCTCTTTAATGCAATAAGTATCATTACATGTGTTAGGAACAAAGCATCAAAGAACAAAAATAAGAATATATAAGAAAGTATCAAGAAAGTATCAAGAAAGATCATAGGAGAGTCATGATGAGACATCTAAGATAGTCAAGGATGGTCTTTATAAGAAATATCTCTGAAAAAACAATTATAAAAGAATAATGAGAATGCTCATATCAAGAAATATGTATGGAAAAACAATTATAAAAGGATAATGAGAATGTTCATATCAAGAAATATGTATAGAAAAACAATTATAAAAGGACAATTAGAGGACAAGTAAGCGGACCTGCTTTCAAATCGAAAACTCTACAATTGTGGGAGTGTTGTGTACATGTTCTCTCCTATGTACCTGGTGTTGTGCCTTTTGAAGGTTGTGCCTATCACTGAGTCGTGTGTTATACCATGAAGAATCCAGTGAATAATATTTCTTCTCGTTCCATATGTATTCTTTGGATGTGCCTACTACATATCCTTGTTTCACTTACAATATGGCGTTCTTTTATTGCACCCCAAGGTACAGTTGCTAGTTATTTTGAAATCAACAATCAAACTAGAAATTGAACAAGTGAACGATTTGTGCATATTTAGCGTTTCCATGTTACTCTAAGTGCATAAACTTTCCTTTCTTTAATTGATTTGTAAATTATGAATAACATAGATTTTGGTGCACTTAGCGGTAGCCGACCCATGGCAAATCCAAAGATAACCATTGTTTTGGTTTTGGAAAGAGTAATAAGATGAACTATCGGAGAATTTGGAAGAGATAGGTTTTAAATGAAAAAAAAAATGTATTCCACGAAGCTAGAACTTGACAGCCTCGGGATCAAGTCTCATCGAGCTTTTTTGGTTATACTCATGTTATGTGGCTTTTGGTTATACTATAGTTAACATACTTCGGTGGCTTAATGATTAGAGCTCCGATAGCATGGAGGCTTCGGATCAAGTTTCATCGAGCTTTTTTGGTTATACTCATGTTATGTGGCTTTTGGTTATACTATAGTTAACATACTTCGGTGGCTTAATGATTAGAGCTCCGATAACATGGAGGATTATCGAAGGGTATAAAGGTAACAAGATGAGAGGACATAAAAATAACAAAACCGATGAACTTTAAAAATAACAAGACCGGAGGACATAAAAAGACCGAAAGACATAAAAATAACAAGATCGATGAACTCTAAAAATAACAAAACCGAAGGGCATAAAAATAACAAGATCGATGAACTCTAAAAATAACAAAACCGGAGGGCATAAAAATAACAGTGAACTTTAACTCTGCTGCTTAATCTTTAACTTGGCATAAAGACAAGTAACAAGACTTGGAACTTTAACTCAGTAACAAGACTAGGAACTTTAACTCATTCGCTGAAGATAACAAGACCGGAGGCAATAAAGATAACAACACCAATGACCACTTAATCTTTTCCTTCTTGTTTATTTTAAAATAATAATTTTTATTTGAATTTTATTTATTTATTTAATAATTGTATTTATTTATTTTTCGATTATTTTATTTTTTAATTAATAGTGATAAATTTTTAATTTTAATTTTTTTAATGGATATGAAATAGAGGAAAGAAGGTGGAAAAAAATATATGATGAAAAAGAGAGGGAGTGAAAGGGTGTGGTGGTTGTTTTCTAGTTAGAGTGGAATGGTGATGTTTTTAGAAGGTTTAAATGACTTTTGGAAAAAGGAAATTAATTGGTGGGGTGATGGCCTCTTTTTATGATCCAGAGGTGGATGGTCACCTCTCTCTCTCTTACACTAGTTAGTTAGCAAGGAAAAATCTTCAAGACAATTTTTTTTATTTTATTTCATTGTAAATATATATTTTGATAATGTTTATTAATTTTTTATTAAATATATTATAACTTAATGTTATATTTGATTTGAAATGGAATTTGTTTCATTTAATTATTTTAAAAGATATAAAAACATTAATTTTAACTTTTATTTTATAAAAAAAAAATATTAAATTATGTTCTCATATATATAATTTAATGACTTTTTTTTTTTCCTTGGAAAAAGTCGTAACTTTATTTCAATAATATGAACAAAATTACTTTCTACACATGTAATGGAATCAAAGAGATCCCTACATTGACACATATTTACTATTTAATTACTTTTTTTATTTAAATTTTTAAACATACAAAAAAAATTAAAATTAATCAAATACATCTTATTTTATCTTTGATTCCTTGTTTTATATATATTTGTCAAAACACAATTATCTATATTTATAAATTAATAAAAACATCATTAACATAGAAATACCAAATATTTATTAGTGTGTTTTAATGAAATTGACCTAAACTCACCTAGAGAGTGTGGGTAACTCTTACCAATTGAGCTAATCCATAGACTATGATTAATTTGAAATTAGAAAAAATATTTAAAATCATTTATAATAAAAAAATATTTTATTTTCAAATTTAGAAAAAAAAATAAAACATTTAATTTCATTAATTTTAATTTTTCTTTAGATTTGCGACAATTTTAGCACTTTACATATCTTGCTCCATTTAAATTAGCATTTAAGAAGAAATCCACTATATCTATTAAGTAATTGATTCCATCCTAAGGATTAGAAAAAACAAGTTATGGTGAAAAATAGAATGAAAAAACATTATCACAAGAAATTATAAGATCACACTTTTGTAGAGGAACATTTAACTTTGCTATATAAGTAAATAAGTTAAATGTTTTTAGCCATCAAGGAATCTAGCATCATTTGTAAGTAAATAAACATTGATTTGAGACATAATCAGCATAAATCCATCTAAAAGGGGATCTACCAAAGAGGGATCAAATTTCTCTGAAGTGCAAACCATTTTTTAGACATGTTGAGGAAGTGTGTAGTTTTATATATATGCCATTTTAAATATTTTAACTCTAATTTGAGCATATATGTTATTTTTATAATATTTTATTATTTTTAATAAAAGATACGGGTAATCTATAGAATGAGCACGGAAGGAGTTACACATCTCCTCCTGCTGGGAGGTAGAATGCGCCTCTTTGGTGCAGTAAGTATCATTATATATGTTAGAGACAAGGCACCAAAGAGAAAAAATAAGAGTATATAAGAAAGTATCAAGAAAGATCAAAGGAGAGTCATGATGAGACATTTAAGATAGTCAAAGAAGGACTTTATAAGAAATATCTCTGAAAAAACAATTATAAAAGAATAATGAGAATGCTCATATCAAGAAATATGTATGGAAAAACAATTATAAAAAGACAATGAGAATGTTCATATCAAGAAATATGTATGGAAAAACAATTATAAAAGGTCAATGAGAAAGTTAATATCCATAGTTGTGGTTATGATTATAGATAAGATACGGGACAAAACTAAAAGACTTTGAAGAAGTTAATGGTATGAAATTGGAAGGGAAAGGAAATGGTAAATGAAAATGAGTTTTAAAGATTTGGATTTTTTATTTTTTTTATGAAATATAATAATTTTTTTTATTATTAAAAGAAATTAATATATGATATAAAATTAAATGATAATTTTTTTTTTTTATCATAATAATTAATAATTCTAAATCTAAAATAAATCTTAATAATTTTAAATCTAAAATATATCCTAATTTATTTATAAATTTAAAAAACATAAATTAAATATTTAAAATTTGAATTTTCAAAAAATTTACAGAAATCCTACCAAAACCCACGGTAAAGTCTAAAATGTAGAGCAAAAATACATTATGGATTTGGAAACATTGAGGTTTATTCTTTCAAACAAACTGTCAATTTCATTAATTAATTATTAAATAAAAAGCTAAATTAATGAATTATCAAATAAAAAGCAAATATAGGGACTCGGGCCCTCGGCGCCAATATGTATACCTCTTTGTATACATGTGCAATGACTGAAAAAAACGGAGGCACACGGATATGGATACCTCTTTCTCTCTCTGTCATTCTCACTGCTCAGTCTCCACTCACTCACTCACAGGACAAACACTTTCTCACTCCGAGTCCCGAATCCCCAGTGCCCCACCCACTCGAGCGACAAATAGCAGAAAAGCCGCTGTACTGCACGCGCTAATCCAAATCCAAACCCGGGGGCATCAGGGACTTCTCAATCTAGCGGCGGTTATCAGGAGTAATTGCACAATGTCCATCAAATTAAAAAGAGTAGTTTTGATCTTGAGGTTGGAATGAGACTTGATATTTGCGGGAGTAGTACACAGAAAACAGAAGCCAATACCGACAATTTAATTCTTCATACTCAAACCCTACACTCAATCCCTACGGCGCCAGACCTACGCTATTCTCAATCTCAAAACCAGAAATTCCCCATCCCACGAAACCATGTCATTCTTATTCTTTCTCATACACGCCCACCTACCTTTGTTGAGAGCAATACCCATTGATTTCGATACCGCACTTGCTTCTTTCTCTCCCTTTTTTTCCTATATATATACCGCCAGCGTGTTTGAGTTTCTCACATCGAGCATTCAGCTTCATCCTTATTTCCCGTAAATTACTTTTGTCTGATCTCAAGTAACGAGTGGAGGGGATTTTTACAGCAGCAGGAACAAGGAAATGGCGAGTCCAAATCATCAAGCTGAGATGAGAATTCTGAGAGCAAAGCAGTGCTCCAAGGGTAACTAATTTAAATCTACCTCAATCTCCTCTCTCTCTCACTCGTTAACATTGATCCCTTTCCACTAATCATTCTTTCTTTCTTGCACTGGCAATGGCTATGGCTAAATCCATTTCATTCAATTTCAAAGGACTCCTCACATAATGCCTAAATAAAATGCATTGGGTTGATAATTAATTCGTGGGTATGGTGAAACTGATGAATGTACGCTTATGCATACAGATGCAGTGAAAGCAGGGACCAAGGCAGCCGCAATTGCATGCGTAGCTTCCGCCATCCCCACAGTGAGTCTTGTTCTTGTTAATGCACCAATTCAATTCAATTCATGTAGCTGGGACTGGTTATTAACTGCTGGGTTTGATTAATGTATAAAGCGGCCTTAATCATCTGCAGATGTTGGGAGCAAGGGCTATTCCTTGGGCAAGGGCTAATCTCAACCATGCTGCACAGGCGCTCATCATCTCTACAAGTAAGTCGGTAATTAATCAATTAAATATTGCTGTCATGCCATCCCCAAATGTTATAGTTGCAGTTGTTTATTTGTCCTTAATATCTATCAATTTTCTAACATTGTATTGAGTTGCTTTCCTAAAATACTTTTGCTCTGATCAACGATTCTACAACTACTGAATTGTTGATAGTATTTTGTTTGGAGGAACAATGATATATATTTTATTTATAAATCGTTCTCATAGATCTGGTTGATTCGGTTGATATCTCTCATTATAATTCTCTGATGAACTGCATGTTGATGTTGTGTTATGTGTACTTTGATTGGAGACAGTCAGCGGATCGGCTTATTTCATTGTAGCAGATAAAACCATTCTCAACTCTGCACGGAGAAACTCTTTCCGTGAACAAATGGAAAATGAAGCGGAGTACTCACCTTTCTGAAAGATAGCAGAGAAGTATAGCAAGCAAAGAATTATAAGCAGCGCAGATAAATGTCTATCTATCTTTGTTTGATCTGATGCCCAGACAGTGAGTCTGGAGCGCTGATGGAAAAATATCCAATCAAGTATTTCTCTCGGTTCTCCAGAGAATGTATGTATAAATATAAATGTTCGTAGTCTCTGTTTTGCTCCCAGTAGATTAAATGCATAGGGCGTTGAGCTTTATCTTTATTAATACTCTGTATGCAAACTTCGTGTTTCAATTGTATGTATGTATTTTAAAATCATATGGGGAAATTTTTTCTTTCAAATAAAACTTTCTGTGAAATTGTCAGGGATATAATATGGTTATTATGTGAAAATGTAAGGGATATAATATGGCAATAACCGGTTGAAATAACCATAGTGACCACGTTCCAATTTGAATACTGATTACAATTCAGAAATAATTTGTGATTGAAAATTTTTAATTCTGTAAAAATTCTTGTATCATTACGAGGGAGGATTCCTCCTGCCTGTCATATATGAGCAAGACTACTTTCGAAAATGCACGGTCACAATATTAAAAAGAAATCTGGTTTGGAATGGCAAAGATGGGAGGTCAGCAAACTAGAGATATGAAATCCTCTTTGCATTCGTTAGTCACTGTATTCTGTAACATTCGTTAGTCACTGTAGTCTGTAACAGATAAGTCTGACCACGTTTTGCAAGCTTCCGACAGAAGGAAACATAGATACATGGATACAAAAGGCATAATGTGGATAAAAAAGGCATCGGAATGGAACCACCAAGATCATGAATCACATGTATTAATGTAGTGTTCTATGTTTTCTATATGAAGTTGATTTTTCTATTCTTAAAAATATGCACTATACAATTAGTTCGACAATTCCAAATAAAATGAACCTCTAAATTCAAGATTCATTGTTGTTAATAACCGGCAAACCTGCATACAAGAAATAAGTTCTATTTATTGACATCAAGGCTTTGGGTATGCTTGCTATGAAAATCCAAGACCAATGCTCCACAACAAGTTTAAGTAGGTAATGCATTAATTGCCAACCAGGTAACATGTATAGCGTTTGCTATCAATAGTCATATCCTAATCCAATGTCAACCCTGCCCCTTCACATATAAAACCTACCTATTCACATATTTAATTATTTAATTGTAGATGTCAGTCAAACACATAACTTGGAATGTATGATTTCATTGTCCATTCGAGTTTTAGTTTGCAATAAGCCAAAGAGTTCATCGTAAGTGGCTAAATTACCATTTGAACAAAAGTGTAATAGAACACCAATTACTCCCTTTAAGGTTTATTATGCTGGCTGTGATGTCCATTATCATACTAGATTTTGGATAGGAAGTGTATATTGAATATCATTTGATGTTTTTTTGTAAAGGATAGATAAATAAGTTGAAAGTTTTTATCTGCATGATATAGTTGCGTATATCCCAAGTTAGTTTTCATATTTGAGTCCATGTAAAATGTGCTTTTTTAATATAAGGAAATACGATCTGTTTTTCTAAAGAAAAAAAGAAAAAAGAAAAAAACAATTACTTAAGAACACTAGATATATATACCTATGTATAATTGTAGTTTAGTTTGTTGTAAGTAATATTATTTCTAATGATATATTGTATGAGGTTTCAGTGAATAGGGACAGGGTAATCGAAAGCCAAATATTCATTTTGGAAAGATGACTTCAGATCACAAAAGTTGCTTATACCACAGGAATATTATACAATTAATTATCCCCATAATACTCCAACATCCAATGGAAGATTACTCTATGGTATTAGTAAGGAGTGGGACATTCTACATAAAATATGTCATTCCAATAGGCAACGTAATATAATGCTCCAATATAAAGACATGTCAAACAAGGTTGCATTGAGCAACGCAATACCTTCCGATATTAAAAACAAGTTGTAAAGAAGGTTAGAAAGAGATTATATGATACAAAAATACATATGTCAAATCACGTTGAAATGCAAGATTGCAAATCTGCAACTATGGAAGACCATTTAGTGTCGTCCGAGATCACTCTTCATCGATTGAATAACAAACTGTGACAAGTCAATATCACTTATTTGAGCTCATGCATGCATGCAACATGGTATCACTTATTTGAGCTCGTGCATGCATGTAACGTGGTAGAAGTCATTCAAACTCCAAGCTGTCATGTATGCAACGTGGTGTCTGTACAATTCCAAGCAAGACAACTTACCTTCATTCATTCAGATCAAGAAGTAGTGGTTGAGGTTGAATTATACTTGTTTGCTATGATTTATCCAGTGTTCGGCAAAAAGAAAAAGATTCCCCCATATTGGCAATGATTACACAAAGAAACACCTCGGCATCGCGCAGGTGCGGTTTGGGTTTGGGATTCCTTTGAATGAGAACAATGGTGCACACATTGGGTCTATTACACCTGCATATTGAGACCAAGAAATGGAGCAGCAAAACGGATCCATAAAATGACCGTCCAATCTTCATACAACCCTCTAGACAGAGTTATCCATGCTGACTTTCAACACAATGATGGTTAAAAGAGATGGGCTTTGAATAATGGAAGGGAAATGTTGTGGAAGACCTGGACCTTTTCCAACAAATGTAGATGGAAAGCTTTGACCACAAGAAAAAAAAAACAACCAGAAGCTCATGTGTTGTAGCAACCCCCAACCGTTAAGATTCGTTGAGATTCATTGTGCACAGAGGCTACGCTTCCACAACCACTGCTAGTCTTGAGCATTTCCTAGCAAGGAGGAGGCATGGCATATTTTCAATTAGTGCACGATGCAGTGATTTCGTGCCAGAGAACAATACCCAAAGAGTTATTATGTTCACTCGGCATGACATTGTCAGACAAGACCTAAAATCTAACTCTTTCCATAATGAATGGAAGCTTATTGTATGTCTTACTCTTATTGAATGGATTGTTTATTGATCTATGCCACATCTCCATTTCATAATGTTTACACTGTTCGAATGATCCAACTCCAAGTTTGTGTTTGACATCCTGTACTTTCGTCAAATACATTGTTTCGGATTGCAATTTTGTTTGATGTATTTTCACTCGAGGGCACCGCGGCTATTGCTCTGAAAGAAAATACTCTTTTTTTTTAGCAAGAACGCTTGAGAGTTATTTATATTAGAAAAAAAGAGGTTACAGAGATTGAAAAGAGGGATTGCTCTCTGACAGAGCTATTGTCTGTACCAACATCCTTCTCTTTTACAAAATTGAAACTGTTTCTGCAGAATTCTATTCTATGAAGACTATAACTCCTTACATATTTCCCTAATAGAAAGATTACAAAGAAATACATACCTAGAAAACATAAAAGAGTCTGTTACTGCGCAAATTCGGCAAAAATTAAAATTTGGGGTAGTTTCTGCCCTATACGCTATGCTATAAACAGAAAAGAGTCATTCCCAATAACTGCAGAGAGTAGGTAGAATATGCAAAAAACCAGGGATCTGAGAGGTCTTTAGCGGCGTCCATGATGCTGAGTAGGTGGTCCAGGAATGCTTTCAGTTGAGTGGTCGCGCTGCTTTCCATAGTTCGATTCTGCACTGTCCTGCATGTCTAGGAGGCAGCAGCTAACCTCATCTCAAAGCTTATCAATTTTTCCTTCCATGTCAATGATATTCCTGTTATTGTCATCAGTTTTGGAATCAATATTCGAAATATTGAGAACTGCGTAGTCCAGCATTTCAGCAATAATGCCAATCCTTCCATTCATCAGGGTATTTCCATTTCTAACCTCTATGATAGCAGCAGAGAGAAAAGTGTAAACCCTTCCTAGAGCTTGTTTCAGCTCTTCATTCTCACCCCTAATGTGTTGGAATTTCTCCTCAATATCCGCCATCCCGAGCTTTTCTTCTACAGGAGCGAGGTTGAGAGCATGGGACAAGATAGATTTTCTTGAGAAATCGAGGGAAAGAGAGATAAGGTTATGTAGTTTGGAGGGAGACGAGGGCGAAGAGGGCAGAGAGGTATGGCAGAGAAGGCAATGCGAGGGGAGATGCCCAATTTCAACAATAGAACCCACGGAGGATGCTAAATTAAATGCAGAGGGGTAGTCGTCCATTACACAGGTAGCCCAAGAACAGAGCAGGAAGAACCAAGCACAGGTCAAATGAGTGTTGAGTGAATAGCTTGGACAACACAAGAGGGGGAGGATTAAGTAAAGCGTGCCAGCCCAAGGAGGACAGGGCATATTCCAAGGCATCATTAATTCGTGGTCAGGGTGGTTGAAAGGTTGCAGGAGTGAGGCACCACGAGTAGAGTGGGAGTTAATGCCCAGGTTGTGGAGATAGGGAGTGGGAATCATGTAGTGAGGGTAGTGGATTAGGGGGTGGGAATCATGTAGTGAGGGTGGTGGATTAGGGGGGTTGAAGAGTAGCTTAGGGAATCTAGCATTTTTCAATATCTTTGTCATTAAGGACAATAAACCCATAGTCAATGAGAAGCCCTTTGTTAGCCATGGAGTCAGCTGCCTGATTGTTTGCTCGGAGAATGTGGAGAAGCTTGACGACAGTGAAATCAAAGAGAAGATTTTTGAAGATGTGATGATACTTAGAGTTTGGTTGATGATAACTCAGGGTTATCTTCTTGGCCTCCCTGATTATAAGGAGGGAATCGCCAAAAATTACTAGTTCCTTCAGTCCTAGGCTGTTAGCTAATTCCAGTCCTTTGAGCAAAGCTAGCCACTCCACGCTATTGTTTGTGGCTTTCCCAAGACCCCATGCAAACTCTACCTGTATGTTTCCACCAGGGTCGAAAATGAACCCTCCTGCACTTTCCAACCTGGGGTTACCTTTAGAGGCACCATCAAAGAACAAAGAGTGACATCCACCAGCTGTTGAAATCATCCAGACTCTTCTGGATTTGCCAACCCAGAGAATTTGGTTTCTTTTTTGTAGGGTTTTCAGAGAGAGTAGTGGAGTAAGTGATGAAATCAGAGGACCAAACTCTCTCTTCAGTGGTGAGAGATTCCAAATGGAGATGATTTAAACCTTTTGAGAAAGTAGTTTCAATCCAAAAGGCTTTAGCAGAGGAGAAAATTTTGGAAGGAGAGAGCACTATGTTATCAAAAATGCCTTTATTTCCATTGATCCAAATCTTCTAGCAAATATACTGTTACTAGACAATCCACTCGAGTGGACGTGAGCAGGGTCTCCCTAGCTCAATGTGAGTCTAGAAAAAATAGTACAGAATACAAAACTCATTTCCTAGATCTAGTTACATATCAAGTACTTAGATATCATACCTTTCAGATCGCAGATCCTTCTCCTTGTTGTTGCTCCAAGCCTCACTGTCGTCAGATCTCCAGCTGCAAGACCTGTCAAGGCAATATGGAAACAATACAAGCAGTACAAGATATCTAAACAATAACTGATCTAAACTAACAGTTGAGGAAGAAAGTTCTAAACATCATCAATGAGAGAACATTTATGGAAAGAGATTATATTAATTGTATAAAAAGTGGGAATACATAGAAAGGATGAAGCTACAACCAAAGCCTCAATGTTGCATCCTCCATCCAACATGTCCAATCCAAGTCTCTAAGATGGTACAAGCTTCCCAATCACCAATATGGATTCTATCAGCATAAGGACACCATAGACATTCCTACCTCTCATGGAGAGAGTGGGTGTTTATATAGGGCTAAAGAGATAGGGTAGGTTGAGGATTAAGGGGAGATGGTTAAAAGATCTTTCCATAAGTTTAGGAACCGAAATACCACCTCACCTAGAGCCTAGGGATAGGCCTCCACATCACTCATCTTCGAGAATGGGATCGAAGATACTCTTTTATCCAAATAACTGACATCGTCGCAGGTTGCATTAGGACAACCTGCGACGTCGCATGTTGCACAAGGGTAGACTACGACGACCTTGAAAAGTAGGTCAGTTAAGCCTTCCAGTCATGGGAAACTTTAGGGATGTGTTTTTACTCTAAAATGGGTTTAGGTAAAATAGCAAAGAGTTTACACAATGGTTAAGATGACGACATTGTCACAAGAGTCATGATGACAACACTTGGTCATAATAACGGTACTTGCAACGGTCATGATGATGACATTAGATCATGACAACGACACTTGCAACACTTGCAACACTTGTGACACTTGCACAAGGGTGACGAAATTTTGGTGTAACAGAATACCCCCCAAAGCATGAAGCTGACGGAATGAGACAGGTGAAATGCTTTGTAGTAAAAAATGGCAAGGACTTGCTGGTTGGAAGGAGTTGCTACAGAAATGACCTGAGATACACAAGTATCATACAACACAAAACATGGCTGCCGATCAATACATTGCAAATCCATGATAGCAAAGACTGACTAAACACAATCATGGCTACTAGACACAATCGTAGATCCATGATGAGATGATAACACAGCCACGACCAATACAAAAGTGGATCCGTGTAACTCTAAACTGACAACACAGCCACGACCAATACAAAAGTGGATTTCTGCGTCTCAAACAATCTCCATCGCAACTTGGGTAGAAAATAACTTCCCCAGGGTCTTCAAGCTAAACCCACAATGATACGAATCTATCCATGTGATTACAATGTTTTGGAGTCGGACATGGTAGAAACCACTTGATTACCGGTCATTAATGTATACCGCTAACAAGTGCGAGGGAGATCACCATTAATTTCAATGATTCCCAAGGTATCACAGTACATATCATCAAGCGTGAATAAGTGAGTTGAAGTTGAATGCAATATGAAATCTTTCAATCAAGAGTCAATGATGTGAACTCATGTTGAAAGCGAGGTAACCTTCCATTGAGGCATGCAGGCCTAAGGTACTTGGTTGGTTTCTAAGTTCAATCCTCAGATGATGATTTGAAGTCGACGAGGATGAACCCGTTGAAGGAGGGCCATGATGAATCCCCCATCATCGACATGAAACTCGATACCATATGTTTGGAGTAGATCGGGCAGTACAGTAATGTGCAAGACTGACTCAAGGTAGACCGACATGATTGAAGGTATACTGATTGCAGGTGACGAGTAATGAACATCTCTTGAACATGGGCATGGCATGACTTGGCAGTATTGACATGATGAGAATGATACCAACCCCTAATGCAACTGATGGTGGAAGCATTCTTTGGTTGATCCAAAGGAGCGACGCGACTCATGGAATTGACAAGACTCGAGGACAAACATATTATCCAAGTACTGAATGCAAATGCAAACGAGTGCCATGTTCAAGAGTGACTATGTACTGCCGTAATTAAGACGTAACACAAAATCTTTCCTTTTTCCCCATCATGATTGATGAGTGCCTCATGTGTTTTTAACGAGCTTGATGAGGGTAACCAAATGCTCGGTATAGCTCATCTCATAGATGAGTCCAATCCCAAATGTTTCACAAACCTAGGAAAGGAGGGGTTCGTCCCATAATGGGCCCTTCAATGTTTAAAATTTAATGAGTCCAGAGAAGGAAAAATCGATGTCATTTCATGTTTAGAGAGTCTAAAAAGAACTAAAGGAGACTCCAATGGTCCTTTTTCGTAAAGTTAGCCTCATCGCCCGAAAAAGGGTAAAACAACGCAGGAGATGACTCTTCTAGCCATGGTTGGTTGGAGTATTCCTTTTTCGTAAAGAGTGCTTCTTGGTCCAAAAAAGGGGTAAACTATCACTAGAAAGACAATCATTCAAATGCTTTTACAAGCATGAAAGCATCAAGTTCGCTTGGCAATCTTTTCCTATTTAGGGAGTCTGAAAAGAGCTTAAAAGGACTCCATGAACAACTTTGTCATGGTTGATAACCGAGTACAACAAAGGAAAAAGTAAACTCGGCACAGTTCTTTTTCTGTAAATAGTCTAGCGAGGCCGAATAAAGTGATAAACCTATAGTCATTAGACACACCTTTTTACTCAAATTTTTTACGAGCACGAGAATGGTATCAAAAGCACTCGGAATATTTTTCATGTTTGAACTAGAGCACGAAAAAGTAAAAACTAAGCTCAAACCACTTTTCATGTTTCAACCAGAGCACGAAAAAAGTGAAAAGTAAGCTCAACACCATCTTTCATGTTTTAACCAGAGCACGAAAAAAGTGAAAAGTAAGCTCAAATACTATCTTACTATTATTAACGAGCTCGAAGATAGGTTGGAAGAATGCTCATGATGTCTGCTTCATTTTTTAACGAGCTTGTAACAGAAAAAATGAACTATGCTCGGGATAATTTTCATGGTTTAATGAGCTCGAAACCTAAAAAGGAAAGTATGCTCGTAAATGTTCCCAATGGTGGATTTCTTTCCGTCATGAAATCCAAAGGTCGGTGCATGCCCCCAGTATGATTGCTAGAAGTAAGTGACTTAGCTCCAACGTGGTGTGGAGAGGCAATCGAGTTGACTTCAACGTAACTTCCAGAGGTTGAAGACATGCCCCCAAGCTTCATGTCATCCGCCTAAGGCATAGGCGGTTGAAAAGAAAGTTCAGGTACTAAGTCAATGGGAAGACTCGACTCAATGGAAAATGAGTTGTTTCATTTTTTAATGAGCTTGACACAAGATTAGAACTCTGCTCGTGGTAACCTATTTCATTTTTTAACGAGCTTGACATAGAATGGGAACTATGCTCATAGGTTAAGGTCCATTGACGGGTTCCTTCCCAACATGATGCCCAGAGGTTGGTAGATGCCCCCAGCATGATTGCTAGCGGCTCAACATGGCAGTGTTCCCTCAACATGATTGCTGACGGTACGACATGTGGCATGCCCCCCAAGCTTCATTTCGTTTAAAAATGTTGCTTGCTAACCCAACTACCAACCTGGCTACTAATATGAAAATGTTCACCAAGGGGGGGAAAATGAGAATCAGAGGAAATGAAGGTTCAAGTTCTAACTCTAGCGAGAGACCTGAACTGAAGGGAGGGAGATCTATTTCATTTTTACACAAGCTTGAAAGAGACAATAACTATGCTTGAGGGGGGCCATCTTACTTTTTAACGAGCTTGAAATGGAATAAAACTATGCCCCAATGGGTTGGTTTCATTTTTATGCAAGCTTGAAACCAAATTTAAACTATGCTAGGGTGGTTGGTTTCATTTTTTAACGAGCTTGAAACAAAACATAAACCGTGCTCGTAAGAACCTATTTCATTTTTTAAAGTAGCTTGACATAGAACGGGAACTATGCTCATAGGAAATGGTTTCATTTTTATGCAAGATTGAAATCAAAGAGAAACTTTGCTTGAAGGTTGGTTTCATTTTTTAACAAGATTGAAACAAAACATAAACTATGCTCGTACCCCCCATCCTCAGAGGGAAGAAACCACTAAAACATGCAGAACATTCAGGGAAGTCTACTGACTAGGAGTCATGTGACGAGTGGGTGTCACGAAGGAAAGCTGATCAATGATCACAATATTCCCATGATGAGGAAAATACATCACTCGAAAGAGCGTGGACACTACGGCTTTCATAGCATAGACATAATCATGTCCATGGAGCAGATTGAAATCTAAAGGACCTTGGACAACCATGACATCAACATAAACAGTTTTACCTCTCAATGTGATAGGTAACTGTGGGAGAATCCCTAAAGGTCTGGTAAGCCTTCTATTAAAAGCCAAAATTTGGTCAGTTATTGGCACAAGCTGAGGAGAACCTATAGCTTGCCAAGCAGTTGAGGATAAAATACTAACATAAGCTCCTTCATCAACTATCGTATGAAAGATTTATTTATCGAAAACTCCTACAGATATTTGAAAAGGAATACTCGAAGGAAGACGAGATTTTGTTAGACCATTCCAATCAAAGGAAATGACCTCAGTACTTGGGGGGGGTCCTGTAGAAATGGACAAGGTTTCCCCCTGCCTAGGACATTTTGAACTGACTAGGAAAACATCAGCGGTTTCCAATTCACTATCACTTGGAAGATAAGAATGAGACAAAGATTGTGTCATGGTGACTGCTTCAGTCTGGAATTTCTCCAATGAAAGAGCGGGATCGAGTGGAGATGAGATCGACTCAATCACTTCACTCTCCGAAGGAAGAGTGGGATCAATTACAGATGAAACTGAATTGACCACTTGGTCAACCAGCGGGGGGTCGAGGGACAACTTACAATCGCTTGTTGGAAGCACCTGTTGAGGGCTAGTAATATCTTCTAACCACCGTGAAGCTTCATCCATGCTTGGACAAAGGTAAGTACAATGCATGCCCTTGCATATCCAACAAGGGTCTGCAGCTCTACCCTTCCGACCTGTCACCAATGGGTCACTGGTTGAGGGAGTATCATCAATATGATGGCCAGAGGTTAACGATACAAGTGGTTTTGGGTTTTTAGACCACACTTCTGACACACGGTAACGACCGGGACAATTCTTGAGAAGGTGATCAGCCTTGCAAAGTTTGCAAGGGAACTTTGGCTTACGAGGTGTTCTCATATAATGAGTGCCATCAGAGGCAGATGGTTGATGCTTGGTCTCTTTCTTATCTTTCTTCTTTTTAATCTTCCCTTTCTTCTTCTTCACACCAGCCTTCTTACTAACATCAGATTTTTCAGTAGGAGAAGAGGAAGAGATGGAAGCCGATTCAACTTTCGACGGAGAAGGAGAAGCGTCATCATGAGATTGATGCTCATGTGGTGAAGGACCTAGGTCCAACACAATTGGTGCACTTGGCGTAACTGGATTGGAGAATAACCATACCGGTAATCCTATCATCAATCCAGGAAGACTCAACGTAGCCATAAAGGGAGGACCAACAATTCCACAAGGGGGAATAACAAAAGGCATACCCTGGAAAGGGGTCTCTTGGTTGGTAGTCCCGGAAGAATATTCCATATCTAAACTCCCTAAGAGACTCTAAAGTACCACACAAGTCAAACACTACTCAAGTCTTAAGCAACAAGCAAACTGTGTGAATAGGAGTGGATTCAAAGTCTGGACCTCACAGGATTATCAAGGCATCGCAAACCACTATATACTGTAGGGTCCAACAATATGATGCGACAAGGAGGATTGGGACCGTACCCTTTCCTGCATACCCGATTACCTGGACAGTACGTGTGTGCTAATCTCCCCACGTGTTGTTCTCGGTGTATTGCTTTTCCAAGATGGCCAAATGGCTAACTCGGTTGGTTTCAAGAATCCTAATGGTGACTCCCAATATACGCAAGGTACGTGGGAGCTCAAATCCATAGTGGTGATGTCTAATGCACAGTTGTTGGCATGAGACCTTCCGATATACGTGTCGAGTACGTGATACACCCTTCGATATACATCAAGTACGGATTATGGTACTTGGTGGGTACGTGAAGGAGCTCGATATACCGATGTACGTGGAATATTACAATACCCCCGGACTACAGTGCTGGAAAATAACGACAGTTTCCACGCTTAACGACGCCGAAACACGTCTCTAACTTACACACAGTTACTAAATGATTTTAACCTAAGCTAGCATTAATTTTATCTTGTATGGTTAGGTGGATGCATGAGGTGAGTACATAGATGTAAACATAATGCAATCCTCAACTACATGATAATGCACATTTTCCTTTCCTTTTCAACGAAAACTACTTAAGGTAAGGAGAGATTTTTCTTTCTTTCAAACCAAAAGTACTTAAGTAGTAGTGAAAAGAAAAATTCCTTCCTAGAGTGCAATAATTCTAACTTTCTGCAATAATCAGCCAAAAAGCGTAAAGAAAATGAAAGATGCAACTAATCTTAACAATGTATAAGACAAGATAATGAAGCACTTTCAATTTTAAAATGCATGTACCAAAAATGGAATTTGATAACTAAACGCTTTTCATATTTATATACATAAAGTAAGAGGATATCTACAACACTCTAATCTTTTAGAAATTCCCAAATAAAAATGGCAAGCATCCAAACAACTCAAAGGCACTCAAGAGAGGCTCAAAATCTACCAAATATAATAATTATAACTCATTGCCTATCTTTTTACACTTGAAAAAGACACATCTAAGCTACGAAAAGAAGGATTCCACAAACGTTTCCAATCAAATGTAGACAAAGATAAGCACTTAACAATCTTATCTAACTCAAATGCACACAAAACTGAAACAAGCCTTTCTTCTTCTTATGAGTGTGAGACCAAGAATTTCAAATGATCAAATTAAAGCAAGAAGAATACTTATGTTTTCCAAATTCATGAATATAGCAAAAGAATGACAAAATCAAGCTTTTCTTTGAACTAAAGTGGAGACCAAGAATCAATCTTTCCCAAAAATGATTTAATAGCTCAACATGCAAGGGAAACAAGATGCATAACCCAAGAAAGAGAGGCTAAAAAAGACATGGACATCCCACACTCTTCAAGTCTTTAAAACAAGCCAATCACGCCAAACCAAAAATGATCTCAAAACATTGAGATGGGTCAAACCGACTGAAGAATGCATGATTCATGCCCCCCCCTAGCCATGAGGGGGAATTTTTTTTCAAAAATAGAATCCATTTCGCTTAAAAATTCAAGCAAAACACTAGTTTTTACTCAAGGGGCCAAACATGAATCCAAAACTCAAAAGACCCAAAAACCAATACAAACAAGCCAAAAAAAACACTCCTGGACAAAAGGGGCTCTGCCTAGAAGGTACAGTGCAAAGGAGTCTTTACACAAACCAAAACTCAAATCAAAAATGGAGAAAAGGTGCTTGTACGACAAAAATAGCAGATTGGTGCACTCTGTGCTTATGCACAGTGCGACGTCGCAGTTCACTAGTGCGGGAAGTGTGACGACGTCGTAGTATACCAATGAAAGGGCTGCAACGACAAACTAACAGGAAAAGAAAAGAGATAAAAAACAACACAGTGTCGCTCTGGGTACACCGACCAGGTGCGACAGGCGAGATCTAAGTCCAAAAATGAACCAATTCTCCAGATAATGAGCATAAAAAGGTTTGCCAATGAGAAGTACAAACTCAAAGGAAGGCAATCAGACTCTTCAAAGCGAAGATCTGATGGTGAAAGGGCTTAAGAAGAAAATGGCCAAAGAGATGGCTTGGAAAAAGAAATCAACTGAAAGTGGAATTCAAATTGAAAACTAAAACTATGTTCAATCCCCAGTATGGTCGCCAAATTTGTTACCGGACAATCTACTCGAGCGGATGCGAGCAGGATCTCCCTACCTCAATGTGAGTCTAGAACAAATAGTACAGAATACAAAACTCATTTCCTAGATCTAGTTACAGATCGAGTACTTAGATATCATACCTTTCAGATCACATATCCTTCTCCTTGTTGTTGCTCCAAGTCTTGCGGTCATCAGATCTCCAGCTGCAAGACCTGTCAAGACAATATGGAAACAATACAAGCAGTGCAATATATCTAAACAATAACTGATCTAAACTAACAGTTGAGGAAGAAAGTTCTAAACATCATCAACGAGACAGCATTTATGGAAAGAGATTATATTAACTATATAAAAAAGTAGGAATACATAGAAAGGATGAAGCTACAACCAAAGCCTCAACGTTGCATCCTCCATCCAACATGTCCCATCCAAGTCTCCAAGATGGTACAAGCTTCCCAATCACCAATATGGATTCTATCAGCATAAGGATCCATAGACCTTCCCCCCTCTCATGGAGAGAGTGGGTGTTTATATAGGGCTAAAGAGATAGGGTAGGTTGAGGATTAAGTGGAGATGGTTAAGGGATATTTCCACAACGTTAGGAACCGTAATGCCACCTCACCTAGAGCCTAGGGATAGGCCTCAACATCACTCATATTCGAGAATGGGATCGAAGATACTCTTTTATCCAAATAACTGACATCGTCGCAGGTTACATTAGGACAACCTACGACGTCGCATGTTGCACAAAGGCAGACTGCGACAACCTTGAAAAATAGGTCAGTTAAGCCTTCTAGTCATGGGAAACTTCAGGGATGTGTTTTTACTCTAAAATGGGTTTAGGTAAAATAGCAAGAGTTTACACAATGGTCAAGATGACGACATTGTCACAATGGTCATGATGACAACACTTGGTCATAATAACGGTACTTGCAATGGTCATGATGACAACACTAGGTCATGACGACGACACTTGCAACACTTGCGACACTTGTGACACTTGCACAAGGGTGACGACATTTTGGTGTAACATATACTTTGGAAGAGAAGCCTATATTTTTGTGAAGTCTAGTTTTTTGTGAAGAGAGTCGTCGTAATAATCTTTCCAGCAGGTAAAGAAATCTCGCCATTTCGTAGGGAGAGCTAGATTCATGCAGAGGTCTTGAAGAGCATTGTGACATACCTCCCAAGTAAAAGTGCAATCTAGGAAAAGGTGTTCCAAGGTTTCTTCTGAGTCTTTACAGAGTATGCACCTGGAGGGTCCAGCTATGCCACATTTTTTTATATTTTCAGTTGTTGGGATTTTATGGTGAGCTAAGAGCCAGCAGAAGGAATTGACTTTGGGCATGTCATTTTTCAGCCATGTGTTTAGCCACATAGTTTCTTTTTTGTTATTCTCTGTGATGCTCTTGTATCCCGCTTTGACTGTATAATGACCTTGTTTTCCCCAAACTCTGAAATATGGAAGGTTGTAGTGGATCAGGGCCAGGCTATGAAGTAGGGATTGAAAAGCAGTGAGTTTGGAGAGGAGATGGTCAGGAACTGAAATATCTTTCCAACCGGCCCATCTGCCATTAGTATGTTAGGAAGAGAGGTCATGTAAGGTATGGATATTGTGTTGATCATCCAAAGCTTGATATTTGCTAAGATTTCTATATGAAAGGCTGGAGGAGAGGCCCCAAAGTTGTCTGTCCAAATTTTGATTTGCTTTCCATTTCCTGGAGACCAGTGGAGTTTGTCTTGAATAACATGGGCAGCTTTTTTGCATAGATTTCAAATTGGAGAGCTGTTTTCGACCAGAGGAAGATCATCAATGCAATGTTTTCTGGTTCCTTGCATATATTTTTTCCTAAGGATATCCTTCCACCAAGCGTTCTCTCCAGATATGACCCTCTACATGATTTTGGCACCTAGGGTGAGATTCATCATTCCTATATCACATATCCCTGCAACCCCACAACATTTTGGGTTGCAGACAGTATCACAATTGATCAAGTGAAATTTTTTTGTGCCACTGCTTTTTCCACCTTGTCAGAGGAAGCTTCTGAATTCCTTGGTAATGTCCAGAAGAATAGATTTGGGGGCAAGAGAGATGGAACAAGAGAAAATAGGGAAGGCAGCAAGGATAGAGTTTATGAGGACAATTTTCCCAGCAAGATTAAGCCATCTGGCTCCCCAGGATTGAATTTTTTTTTTTGCACCAACCCCTGCCAATCAGAAGACTTTTTTTTCCCTTGATGTATTGGTACACCAAGATAGCTAAAGGAGTTCCATTTTAGCTTTCCTTCATACCCAAGAGTTCTGGAGATCCTTGTCATTGTTCTTTCATAGCAGTTCCAGCCATATATTTTGGTTTTTGAGGTATTAATTTTTCCATTAGAGGCCTGGAGGAAAGTGGTGAGGGATTCTTTAAATCTATTGGCAATGGTAGTCGAAGCTCCCCTAGGAGGATGGTATCATCAACAAACTATGCATGATTGGATGCTCTTACTCCTCTCATAATTTTTAAGCCTTTGAGCTGACCATTGATTTGTATAGATTGCAACTTTCTGCTCAGTGATTCTGCAACAATAAGATAAAGAAAAGGGGAAAGAGGGCAGCCCTGCCGAAGTCCCCAAGATGCTTGAAAAAATCCAGCAGGTCTACCATTGACAAGAGGGGAAATTCAGGGCCTGCTGATACAAGCTTTGACCCACTTGATAAATATTGGGGAGAAGACAAGTCTTTGCATGATCTCAAAAAGAAAAAAGTGATTTACTCTATCAAAAGCATTTGCCATGTCCATTTTGATAGCCATACCTTGCTGATTTCATTCTATACTGGAGTGGATGGATTCTTGGACGATAATGATGTTGTCCATGATTTGTCTTCCAGCAATGAATCCTCCTTGAGTGTCTGAGATGATGTGATCCATTATCTTCTTCATTCTTGTAGCTATAATTTTGGTGAGGATCTTATAAGAAGTACTGCAGAGAGAGATAGGTTGAAATTGATCAATCGAGAGAGAGTTTTTATCTTTGGGAATCAGAGCTAGAAAGGTGAAGTTTGTAGCTCCCCCAATTTTCTCTTTTTTCTGTGTCTAGTTAAGCATCCTTTTAAGATCCTCCTTTATGATTTCCCAAGCAGCTCTGTAGAAATTTATCGTAAACCCATCTGGTCCCGGAACTTTATCATTATTTAGAGACCAAATTGCTTCAATGGTTTCTTGCTTTGAGATAGTTTTTTCAAGTTCTTTATTTTCAAGATCTGAGATAGAAGGATGGATACCTGCAAGAAGCTTTGCTTGGCTATTTGGGTCAGTGTCCCCACTATCCAAGTAAAGATGATGAAAATGATGGAAGGCGATATTTTTTATTTCATCTTGTTCGGTGACTTTTTTATTGTTGTTGTCTTTAAGTTCCTTGATGAAGTTGTAGCTCAATCTGGCCTTGGTTTGCTTGTGGAAATAGCTGGTGTTTCTATCTCCTCCTTTAAGCCACAGTTGTCGAGATTTTAATCTCCAAGTCTCTTCTTCAAGTCTGGAAGCTTTCAAGACCTCAAGGTTTAGAGTTTTTTCTTGGGAGAGAGACGAACTAGTAATTTCATTGCTCTCCATTTGGGATTGGAGCACTACTAGATCAGTTTGGAGACTCAATTTTTGGGAGGATGGTTCGGAGAAGGAGGTAGCGGCCCACAGTTTTAGAGCAGAGTGGGTTTCCCTAAGTTTTGATTCCCAAATATAACTGGGTCAGCCAAAAAAGGAGGTATTCCAGGCTGAGAGAATGATCTCTAGAGCTTTCACGTTGTTGAGCCAAAGAGGGTTGAATCTGAAAGGGATAGGGCCAAGATTGGCAGGGGGGTGATGGAGAGTGATATGGGCTTATGATCTGAGGTAGAAGAGGGAATGATGGAAGAAGTCAAAAGGAGTTTTTTTTGTAGGAAGGTAGAACTTACCAAGAAACGATCAAGTCTTGCAGCGATGTGTACCAGACCCGCTCTCTTGTGGCTCCAAGTGTATGTTCCATTTTTTGGCTAAGGGTCTAGCAAGTCCATATAAACCATTATATCTTCTAATTTCTCACCAAAGGGATCTCTGACAATTGATCCGCATCTTTTTTCCGTTCTTGATTTTGTGGTATTGAAGTCTCCTACAATGATTACATCCTTCCCATGAAGTTCATCCTTGAGGGTTGAAAGGGAGTCCCAGAAGGAAATTTTATCTCTGTAATGTGTAGGGCCATATACATTACAGATGTATAAGAGATCTTGATCTTTGTTGTTTTGAATTTCTAGTAGAATCCAATGATTGTTTTCAGTAACTGAGATGATCGTGAAGTTGTCCATTTTACAGAAAAGGGCTAATCATCCAGAAGCTCCTTTGGAGCTAACTGCCTTGCCTATGCTATTTTTCCAGAAGAGGCAAGAGAGACTTAATACCTCTTCTTTTGCCATTTTTGTCCCTTGAAGTAGTAGAAGATCTTGTTTCTCATATATTATAATATTTTTTATGGCTTCAACCTTGATTGTGTCCCCTAAACCTCTACAATTCCAAGAGACAAGCTTCATTATTTTTTTGATGCAAGAGATCCCGCTTGAGATCTGGTGTCTTTGAAACTGCCCATGCTCTTATTGTTTTGAAGAAGTTTGGTGTCTTCAATGTTCAGTTGCCTTCCGAGCTCCATTTCTCTTTCCACTTCCTGTTCTCTGTTGTCTATTGGATCTTCTTCCTTGAGTGGACATGGATGGTCCTAGATCTGAAAATTCCTAGGTTCCTTGAGAGGATGTATTACCTGGAGATGACAATGCTGGGTTAATTCTGCTTTGCGTTACCATTTCTTCCCAAGTGCCCTCAGGGGTTGTTGGTTCTTCGTTTTCTTTGTCCATTATGTTTTCGTTGACTGCATCTGCAGGAGGTGGGGGAGTTGGATTCCTTTGTTCCTCTGTTACAGGATTTGGATCAGGGGTTTCTAGGTCGGGGATTTATCCTTCCTTAAGGATTAGGGAATCGAATTGGTTGCTGGTAGAGGGGCCCATATTCTCTTTGATTTGTTCCTTGTTTTTCCCTGTTTGCACTCCATTGTTGCTGTTGGTAGGATTATGGTTCTTTTTTCCCCCTTTTTTTGTCTGTTTCCAGGTCTCTTCTTGATTTTTTTCGATGGCTTCTTGAGCAACTTTAGGGCAATTTTTAACGAAATGCCCGTATTCATGGAATTTCCTGCATTTAAAGGGTAGCTGTTCGTAATCAACTTTTTGATAGAATTCCCAACCATCCATGATCAGATTTACTCCTTCTGGGAGCCATTTTTCTAAATCTACTTCAACACATATCCTGGCGCAAGAGAAAAGGGGACCTTTTGGTTCAATTTTGTCAATAAATTTACCAAGAGAGTTTCCAATTACCTGAAGGGTTTCATCATTCCAGTAGTGAAGAGGTAAATGAGGAAGACAAACCCAAACTGGGACGACTGAAGGAACATCTTTCTCCGGATCGAATGAGAGGCTCCAACGATTGAGATAAAGTCCTCTTGGGCCCAGGAGGTAAGATCCGCTGCGGAAGATAAGATCTCTGTCTTCTTTGATTTCGAACAGGAAAGTTAAAAATCCTTTTCCACAAAAATAGTGTTGTAGACCTCCCAAAATGAGGGGCATCTATTTCTTGGAGATCCATGTCTCCATGGTTTTAGGTGAGGGCCAGAGACTAGTGAATTGGCCAATAAGGCCTCATTCACTTAGGGTGAGGGCTTTCATTCTTGAAGCTATGGACGTGATCTGGATCCTTGGAGCTACGACGCTTTTAATGAAAGAGGAGTTGGATAAATCCAAGGCAAAAGGAGGGGAGGAGTCAGCGACCAAGGCTGGGAAGGCATGGTCCAGATGGAGGCAGATCTCCTCCGAAGAAGGGTCAGTGGGCATCGCATCCATGCGATCCTAGGGGGCAGTGATTCAAACCCTAGGAGAGCACAGCCGCAGCATGTAGCATCACTTCGTTAAACGGAACCCAAATGTTTCCAAGCTGAAACTACTGGTCATAATTTAGACATACTGAAGGAAAGTACTTTTTAGTAACAATGATCATATCGTTAATTAGGAAAATTTGTTACTTGTGTGTAAATATATGTTAAGATCGTTATGTTAACATCATTCCAGATGGACAGATAAATTGTCCAATTAGATAGTTGCTGATGGAATTTGACCATCAAAGATTGGTAAAATTTTCAGGTGACCATTATTAAGTGAATGTAAATGTCTAAAACATTTAAAAAATTGTTGGAACCGTCATTTTTAACCAGTAGATGTGCTTTTCATTATGATATTTAAGTAAAATCTTTACTTAGATGAGTTTCCTAAAATTGTTGAAACCATCATTTTAACAAGTAGATGTGTTTTCAATTTCCAATATTCCAATATTCCAATATGTAAATGAAATCGTTACTTATGTGTAAATATATCGAGAGGCCTGGACTTAAACACTTTTGGCTATGCCGATCATACAATAGGGAACCCCAAATTTTACTTCATTGAGGACTTCACTTCGCCGAGCAATTTAACTTCGTCGAACACTAGCTTGTCGGAAATTAACTTCGCATTTATGCGCAGTTAACTTTGCATAAATTAACTTTGCATTTCATAAACACATTTTTACTTCGCATAACTAGACATAAGAACCAAAATATAAAATGAAACTTATGCGAAGTTACTCCTCATTAAAATAGAAATTTTACTACTGTGAACTATTTGAAAATCTTGATTTCTTTTACACACCGTAAATGTAAACAACTTTTACACAAGTAAATCTGGAGAAGATGTGTGACATGCAACATTCAACATTCTTGAGAATGAACTCATAAAAATATGGACTTATATATATTACCATACCAAAATAGAGCAACTTGACTGGAATACATGGAGATGAGATTTTACTATGATCTTTCACTTCTTATAGAGCTTGGGATCTTCATACATTTCATGGGTATGAACTTCTTCTCCTTTCTCTCTTCTTATAGAGCTAGGGCTTTTCACTTCTTCTCTTCTTTCCTCACACATATCTCTCATTTGTTTTTCAAATATCTTCTTCTATATATAGGAATTGCATAACCACCGAATTGGTATTGCTTCACCTGGAAGCTACTGAGTTACATTAAAGACTGCAATTAATTTCTATGTAAGAATTCTTGACATGTGGAATACAAACGCGGTTACATAAATACAATGAGATGTGCGACATATTGGTTGCAGACTGACTGACTGTCTGACATTGCACACTAACAAAAAGAATTATAGAATGATTGACAGAGCCGACGCAGACTAGATACGCAATCAGCTCGTAATTACGTTTTTCCAACACTCCCCCTTAGTTATGATCAAATGGGGATCATTAAACAAAAATAAAATTTTACAAAATGTTTCAGAGCTGAAACATGCTCTGTGCATGATGAAGTTCACTATGTAGAACTTGTCACTCCTAAACAACTTCGCAGATATTGAAATGGGTCCTTTGCCAATGGTTTGGTAAAGATGTCTTTTACCTGATCTTCAGATATGCAAAATTCTAAACAGATTTCTTTGTTATTTATCAATTCTATGATAAAATGATACCTTGTGTCGATGTGCTTGGTTCTCTTATGGAACACATGATTCTTTGATAGTGCGATAGCTGAATTGTTGTCGCGGTAAATGACTATGGGTTCTTGCTAGTTCCGCAACAGATCACTTAACATCCTCTTCATCCAAATAGATTGACATGCAACACTTGTAGCTGCAACATACTCTGCTTTTGCTGAAGAAAGAGTTACTATGGGTTGTTTCTTTGAAGCCCATGATACAACACCTGCTCCTAAATGAAATGTATTCCCAGATATGCCTTTTATGTCATCTATGCTACCTCCATTGTCATTGTCAGTCTACCAATGAGTTTGAAATTTTCTAAGGTTGAATACAAAATACCAAAGTCTTTTGTTCCACTTACGTACCTCAGAATTCTTTTACTTGCTTGCCAATGAGATTCTTTTGGTGACTCCATGAATCTTGAGATTAAACTGACTCCATACATGTAAGATACATAAGGCTTACAACAAGCATTTTAAATAGTGTGGGATCTACATTGGATCCATCATCATCCTTGCTCAATTTCAAACCTGTTATCACTGGTGTTGGAGTTGTCTTACAATTTAACATATTAGATCTGTTCAAGACATCACTTGCATACTTCGATTGAGATATAAATATACCATTTTCAGTCTGTTGGACTTCAATGCCCAGAAAATACTTCATAATCCCCAAATTAGTCATTTTAGATTCACTTTCCATGACTGATCTAAATTCCTCTATGCCAAAATCACCAGTATATATTAAATCATCTACATATAGGCATACAATTAGCTTATTACCTTGCTTGTTGATTTTTGTGTACATCGTTGGATGACATTCGCTTTTGTGAAATCCATTCTGAATGAGGTTAGAGTCAATGCGACTGTACCAAGCTCTAGGAGCTTGCTTCAAACCATAAAGTGCCTTTTTCAACCTGTATACTTTGTGTCCTTGTCCTGGGACTTCGTAGCCTTGTGGCTGCTCCACATATACTTCCTCCTCCAAATAACCATTTAAAATGCAGACTTAACATCCATTTGGTAAATAGGCCATGTCTTATGTGCTATGATGGCCAAAACTGTTCTTATAGTGTCCATTCGTGCTACAGGTGCAAAAGTTTCATTGAAGTCTATGCCAGGTTGCTGTGTGAACCCTCTTGCTACCAATATTTCCTTGTGCTTCTGCACATTTCCATCACCATCTTGCTTGGTATTATAAATCCATTTGACGCTTATCACATCCTTGTCCTTAGGAACATCAACTAGGTCCCATGTTTGATTCTTCTCAATGCATTATATTTCTTCATCCATGGATTGTGCCCAAATTTTATCTTCAACAACTTCTTCAAATGTTAGAGGACCATGTTACACCTAAATCTCGTCACCATGACACCCTTGTTAACTCAATGCCTTGATTCCCAGAGTACCCTATGATCAAGTAAGTCAATTAGAGCATGTTGATTCCTTTTGTCCACATTTCTAGTTGGGTCGATGCATGATGTCCTTGAGAAAGTAGTGCCCAAATAGGGCCGACACAGAATGTATTCTTCCCTCCCGCGTCAGCGGCGCAAAACCCATTTGTAAAACCTGCGTTTTTCCTCTTAGGCGCTGGTTGTCTTCATGCAACCTGCGCCAGGGTTGGTTAAATGGGATAAAGGGATATTTTGAGTGAGTTCTAGAAGTTGGATGAGGTGGATCCCTATCCCTAACTCCTAGGTGAGATTTCCTACGGTTCCCTAACCTCAAGGGAGGATCCCTTAGCCCTCTCCCCATGATCCTCAACATACTCTATTCTCTTGGTCCTATAAATACAAGGCCCCTCTCCATTCTAAGATGAGGAAGTCTATATCACTTACATGCTGGTGAAATTAGCTTAGGATATTCCTACTCATCTTTTGGGAGACTCATACTTCCTTTGGAGGCATTGGCTTGGCTTGTTGGAGGAGGATTGCGACGTTAAGGCTTGGGTTGTGATCTTACCTCTATATTGTATTTCCCCTCTTTTATACAGTAATATAAACTCTTTCCACAAATGTTATCTTGTTTGATGTTATTTGTAGTATACTTCCTTAACCGTTTACTTAAATCAGTTATTGTTTAGACATATTTTACTGCTTGCATTGTTTCCATATGTCTTAGCGGGTCTTGTAGCTACAGATCTAACGACCATGAGGTTCAGAGCAACAACAACACGAAGAATAAGATCTATAATCTGCAGGTAAGAATTCTATCACTCGATCTCTAACTAGATCTAGGAAATCAGTTCTATATTCTGACTCATATTTTCTAGATTCACGTTTAACTAGGGAGATCTAGCTCGCGTTCGCTTGAGTAGATTGTTTAATAACAAATCTGGCGACCATACTGGGAAATTACATTAGTTTTGATTTCAAGTTTGAGTGTGTTATTCTTGATTTCTCGATGAGCCATTACTTTGCCTCTTAAGCCTATTTTCACCATCAGTTTCTTTCTTCTAAGAGTTTGTTGACTTTCTCTAGATCTGTAGAACCATTCTCAATCCATTTTGTTGATCATTGGTTGGAGATTTTATCTTCTTTTCTTTGAGTTATTCTCCCGACGCACCTGGGAAATACATCTAGGGTGCCTGTCCACTGAGGAGCGCATTTTTCCTCTGGTTGTATTGCGCCACCGGCGCTTTTGTCATTTTGACAGCCTACACCGTCGATGCTTTTCCTCTATTTGCAACCTCCGTCGGGCGCTCTGTGCAAAAACATAACCTGCGCCGAGTTTTCAAACTTGATGCTTGGGTTTTTTGCTCCAAACTTGTGATTTTTTGGGTTGATCTACAGACATCTTTGCACTGTATCTTCCAGGCAGAGACTCTTTTATCCAACATTGTTTTGTTTGGTTTGCTTATGTTGGTTTTTGGGTCTCTTTGATCAAGTGAGTTTGATTGAAGTGGTGGGAAATTTCAATCCTCCACGGTCATCCACTTTGGCTTATTCTTCCTGATCACCTCATTGGATCTATCCAACCTGCTAGATCCGCTTCCAAACTATGGTTGAGCTTGGTTATCTTTTGTTGGCTTGCATTTGATCTTTTTGAGTGATTTTTTTTGTGTTTAGGTCATTGGAGTGCTTGTCATTTCTTTGAGAGTTTCTGTGTTCTTAGAGTGCTGCAAGTAGTCTTTATTTTTAGCCATTTACACTTAAAAGCATTATTGTTGTCAAGTTTAGTCTTGCCATATCATTGGAAAAAACGAAAGTGTTTCATTTTTACCGTTTTCAAGTGTATTTGATAATTGTTGTAGAAATTGGTTCATGCATTGGAATTCATCATAGATATTTTGGAAAGTTTGGAAAAAGATTTAATCATTTGTATTTTTCTCGAATTATGAGCCATTCATTTTCTTGAAAAAATCCAGGTGTAGTCAAATTTTTTGCAAAAAGTGATTCAATGCTTGAAAAAGTTATATGCACTTTTGATTTTCATGCTTTTAGGTTATCATTGGGAAATTTGAAAAGCTAGTGTGCTCTAGATAGAGATTCTCTCGTTTTCATCATCTTTAGTTTCATTCTAAATTGAAAAAGACAAAAAGAAGTGCTTTGATTTGGATTTGACTGTGTTGTTGATTTTCATGTTTTGCTTGGAAAACGAAAAGAGTGCTTTTCATTATCATTTTTGGTAGATTGAGAGTGTTGTTGAAATTTACTGTTTTGTGAGACCATTGGAAAAAGATTTCTCCTTCCCATATATAGATTTCATCAAAGGAAAAGTGCATTTTTTCGTGTAGTTAGGGATTGCATTATGTTTACGTTTATGTCACCTCATGCATTCACCTAACCGTCCAGATAAAATTAACAATAGAACTAGGGTAAAATATTTAGTAACTTGTGTGTTAAGTTAGAGACGTGTTCTGACATCTTAAAACATGGCAGCTGTCGTTATTTTCCTGCATTACATTCCGGGGGTATTGTAGTTCTTCCACGTACCAACCGGTATATCAAAGCTCTTTCACGTACCAACTGGTATATCGAAATCTCTTTCACGTACCTTAGGGTATATCGAAAGGCACTTCACGTACTCGGTGTATATCGAAAGGTGTTTCACGTACTCGGTAGTATATTGGAAGGCTGTTGCCGCATTAGACAACACCAACACAGATTTGAGTTTCCGTGTACCTTGCGTATATCAGGAGACACTCTTAGGATTCCTGAAACCAACTGAGCTAACCATTTGGCTTGGCGGAGCAATACACCGAGAACACCACTCGGGGAGCTACTATGCACGTACTATCAAGTAGTCAAGTTATATGGTCAGGGGTACGGTCCTAATCCTCCCTGGTTATTGCTCTGAAAAATTGGGTCGAGTATAACTGTTGGACCATGGAGTAAATTGTGAGTTACAAAGCCTTGAAAATCCCATGAGGTTCCCGACTTTTGAATCCATACCTATCACATAAGTTTGCTTGTGGCCTTAGTTTATGTAGATTTTTCTGGACTTCTTTTCTTTTGTTTAGTATACCCTTAGGAGAAATTTTGGTTCAGTCATGAAGAAGTATTATCAGTATAAGTACATCGGTATGCAACAGATACACACCCATTTGATGGTGTGTACAAGGCATAGATGGTGGTTGAGAAAAAGGTTTGCAAAAAGAGAAAAAGAGAGGGTCAAAAAATAAATTGCCGCCACATTGACATATTGAAATAGAGGAAGTTGATATACTTTTTTATGATTTCAAGTTGACAAAGAAAGACACTCTTTGCTCCAATACTATAGATATTATTAAGATGTTGATGCCAAAACAAGAAGTTGCAAGATGGGAGTCTGTTAAACCAAGTCGTAGTTCCCGAAGGAATATGACATCTAAAATGATGGGCATAGATGTAGACTCAGATGGTGCACCCATTGATAATAGAGAAGAGTGTCGGTCATCTACATCTTCATCCAGTCCTTCATCTGTAGAAGATGTAGATTCTGATGGGGTGTTAAAATCCATTAATGAATTTGAATAATTTCACATGAAGCATTTTAGATGTTTTTTATTAGTATGATGGTTGTAATTGAAACTCTTAAGGAGTTTTTGAATATTTATATGAATCATTTGTTCTTGTATGGTCTAATATTTTATTTCATTATGAATCGCATCATAATTTCTTTGTTTTTATATGGTTAGAGTGGTGAAATTATTTATGTGTTTTTTTTGTTTGTTTAATATGCAAGTTTAAAAAAAGTTGTAATTTATCTCTTGAAGAATTTTTTTTTCCAATTGAGGGGTTGATTTTAAAGTTTTGTAAACAACAGTATGCGATGTTTAGGACATGGCTCTATTTTTTACCCTGAAAAAAAACGTGTATACTGGTATCAACACTTTTCTATTTGGGGGGTGTTTTTGGTGTTTTTTTTGTTGCAAAAATCATCGTTTTTATGGCTAGAGTTCTCGTTCATAGTTTAAAGTTCTCGTTTCAGAGTGTATGTGGTTTTTCATGGTAGTTCCAAATATTCCATGTACTTGCACACCCAATCCATGGATGTATGTGTTTTGAAAGTATCCAAGTGATTCCATACATACCCTTGCTATGGTAAGGCAATGTCAGTAAAACCAAAAAAATTATCACAGAAGCAAAAAATCTTTACCTCGATGGATTTCCGTCATTTCTATGTATCTATCTACCCAACCCATGGATGAATAAACACTTTGGATCACTGATCCAAATGGAAATAAATAATCCTTCTTCTTTAGATCTAAATATCCTTCCCATGGAAGTAACTCAAAGTCCTCCACAAGCAAGATGAGTGTTTGGAAAACACTCTCCACGTCAACTAGTCCATCCAACCCAATCAAGCAGGGTTCCCATGTGTTGCTTTGCATATTGGAAGGATCACATGGCTTCCATAGGAACTCATGCTGCTGCACACAAGGTTGCACATCAAATGATGTGTCCATAAATATCCTACCAATGCAAGCAAGTCTAGTGCATCCTTGATCTTCTATTGTGGTTATGTACTCATCTACCCAGTCCATGGAATAGTGAATACATTTTCTTTTTTATTTGGATGGCATGCCCTTAACTATCTCTCCCCCATAGATAAGATCTTCTCCTCATCCTTCAAAAAAAGTGCTTGGCCAAAATTTTCTTCATCGTGGCTCTTCACAAGCACCTGCAATTATGCATCTTCCTAATGTACGATCTCCACATGAGGTTCCTCCATCAAACCCAAAATGTCTCTTTCCATGTGGAAATGATCATGTCTCGTAAAAGATGGAGGATGTGGAGTGATAAACTCATTTCGAAGTTCATCAATCTTCCTTATTGACTCTTGAAGAGCTCCTTGGGAGCTCTCCAATTCCTCATGAAGCTACTTAATTTGAATCTCAGATTCATGAAGTGTACTTTGAGTTCTCCTCAATGAATCATGGGTGGCATACAACTCATGATTGAGTTGGTCAATCTCCTCTTTAGCTTCAATTGAGTCATTATGTTACATATTTCTCACGATAAGGAGATGATTTCTATCTACCGGCAGGTTCATGTAGCTTGCTTTCATCTTGGCCATTGCTTCTCTAAGAGATTTGAAATATCCCAAGAATAATTCTTTCTCCCAATCTTCATCGAAAGCTTTCCAACAAAATCTTGAAACCAAGGCATTGGCATAAACAAAGTTCTTCAAGGATGCCACGAGCTTCTCTTGGTCCTCCTTTAGTGATCCACTCAAATGATGTGTCTGACAAAGAAGATCCCTCCCCAAGTTTGTTGCATCTATAGGATGAGAGAAAAGATCTTCCTGCTTGTGGCATGAGTCCACAACACATTATTCACACAAATCACCATCATTAGAACCATATGAAATATCACTTTCATGGTATGAAGTAGAAGGAATTTCAAAGTGTTGCAATGAAATGTGATTGTTGCAAATATTATCAACACGTCTTAGAATTTCATCTTTAACACCAAAATTCCCAACATTGGAAATTTCCTCCAATTTATCTTTTTCATCGAAAGTGGCTACTATCTCAGCATGATACAAAGGAATTTTATTTCTGAAAACAACAGAATTATATTCATACCTTTGCATCATATCTTCCTCCTTGTGAGGTATAGATATGGTGGTCTTTCCTTCCACCAAACTTTATGATTCACATCTAATTGATGTGTGCTTGTCATCTGATTCACTAGGTAGCTCAAGTGGTGATTACAAATATGAATTAAGTTCTTCTTTTGGAATGATATTTAAATCACCAACAAAGAAGCTTGAAGGTTCCAAAGTGGAATCTCTTTCCACATTGTTCACAACATCAACACTTTTTCCTTGGTCTTGTGCCGCACATGGTTCTTCTTTGTCTTTGAAAGCTTCCATAGTGCTAGGTCCATCATAATCATTTGATGGATGCCTTTTAATAGAGGGATTCACTTTATTTGAATCAAGAGAAAATATGGATGCTCCTAGAGTCATTGGCTGATTGGGTTTAGAGCATGGTGATGCTTCACTCTAATGAAACATATGCTCCACTTCTTTGCACACACTGTTGACAATATAAATTACTCTTCTTTGATATGTGCTGCCACAAGGATACTCATTTGAAAACAACCTTTCAAATTTGACAGTAAATAAGTCTCGAAAAGGTAAGACCACTTGGATCTCTTTCCTCATTGTCTAGTATTCTATGAGATACTCAAAAGGATTGAATCCAAGAATCTTTCCCCCATAGTACACTATGTCATCCATAATACTGAAATATGGTAGATTTGACCTTCTATGAACACAGTTTCATTCAAGGATTCGTCATCCTCATGCACCATCTTTATTCTATCAACATCATAAATAACATCACCCTTGGAACAAGATGCTTCCTAATCATCCCATTCAAAAATATCACTAGTTAGTGCTAGTCTCATGGCTACAACTTCTTCAAATTGAGAGAGATTAATTTCCACAGGAGTAGAGAAAAGTGCTCTGATACCACTGTAATATAGCCATATTAGATTATGAGAATATTAACTAATCACCAAAATTTAAATCATAAATTTTCAACAAAAATTGTGAACTAGTTATTAAAACTAGTGTTGAAACAACTAGTCCTAGACTCAGCTAAACCCACCTGAACTTCACAATTGGAATTTATTGGATCTGATCAAAATGAGTACAAGAGTGAAACAAAAAAAAATAGGGGTAAATTTCTTAAAATACTTTGCACAACGTACTAAGACCATTTATGTTTGGAAATCAACTGCCACTGAAATCTACTCCAAGGCTTCCTAGGTACACCAACATATGAAAAATAGATTCCTTCCACAAGATTGGGGAACAATAAGAAGGTGTATGACCTATTTCTAAGTCCTAACCCACTGATCAGACTCAAATTTATCATTTTAGACTCAATTGGATGTGTTTTGGGGCTTGGGAAGAGAAAGACAATTTAGGGACTACATAAGAGGAAGACTTCCAACTCAAAATTGGGGGCATAAAAGGATCAGGAATCACTAAAATAGGACTTGAATCATGTACTTCAGACTCTCATCTAACACCATAAATTGACAGAATGCAAATTCGTGGAGAAGAAGTTAGTTAACCACATAAAACTAGAAAACTAGTCAAAATTGCAACAAGATCTAGAAGTGGTTTGCAAAAATCCATTTAAAATAAGATTTTTTATGGAATTCAGTACATAAAATTCATGGACAATATTCATAACATAAATTACAACAAATTCATGCTCATTTCCTTCTCAGAACAATTATAACACTTGCTAGCATTCATTACATCCAATAAATGTTGACAAGAACAAAGATCTCTAAAATTCGAACTGAATAGGCTATGATTTCTTCTTCAAATATTCAAATCAGACCTGAAAACAATTGAATAATATGGAAATTCTCAGTGATGATGGTTGTATTCCATCCTCCAAGAATCCTATCTGAAGAATCAACTAGTAGAAGAAGCAATAGGGGCACATCCCTTAGCTGGTGACTAAGGCCACATCTCCCAAGTCCTTTAAAAGCTCGGAGCTCTCAAAATCAAATTCAATGACTGCCAAAAGATGTGAAATGGAGTTCTCCTCCTTCTTCTATATATTTTTCTCCTCATTGTTGAGCTTATCCTCTTAGAAATTCGAATTGGAAGAGGCATGGATGTTTCCTTGACTAGTTGGATTGGGTTTGGACCCACTTAGCCTCATGGATGTGCCCTTACTTGTTAAATTTGGAACCTGTATCTTTCTTGGATGTTTCTAATCCTTCTCGAGTTGCACAAATCATGAAACTTCTTTCTTTTTTTCTTTTGAGAACTTTTCTACTTTTCTGCCTCTTTCCACTTTTCTTTTCTTTACGCTTTTCCTTCTTTTTCCACTTTCCTGCTTTTCACTGATTCTTGCTTTGTGTTTTTGTTTTTTTCAAGTTTCTTTCTTTTACAAGGAAACTTATTTGGCCCACCTTATCTCCTTTTCCAACTCATTATTACATTTAAATAAATATTAAATATCAAAATATTAATTGCATCACCTCCAATTTAATTTATTCTAAAACAACTATAGTCCAAATGATCTCCCTAGCTAATTTATTTAATTTCCTAAAGTTCTTCGCCAAAACTTACTCCCTTGTTAATAATTTTCCACTATAAACCATGGATTTGGATGGGTTATTGGTTTCACCATGGATCTGATTTCAAGGATATTGACTCTAATTCAAGCTTTAAAACATGAATTTGCAAAGTTGAAACTAGTCCTCAAAACAGGTCATGAAGAAACTAGACTTGGTCACTGAATTAACCCACCCATAGCTTGATAGTCGGTCTCTTTCAGATATGCAAAATATAATAATGGGTCTGTAGTAGCATAAAAATCAGAATCAAGTCCAGCTTCAAAGTACTATGCACAAGGTAATGAAGCCATTTGTGTTTCAACAAGAGCTCTCGCTGAAGTCCACTCCAAGGATTCCTATGCACCCCAGCATATGCATACTAGACTCATTCACTTACACTTGAAAACAAAAAAAGTGTGTATATCCGATATATACCCCTTAATCTACTGCTATACAAAAGTTATATAGGTTTTGGGAGGATTTGGTAGTGTTTGGAGGTTAAAAGAGGAATATCGCTATGGAGGACTTCTCAACTAGTTTTTATTCAGACTCTTCCAAATAGGTAGAGAAGGCTACAAATTCTAAGTATGAGAATTGGATCGCCTTTATGAATGTTTTAACGACCTAGGATGACTGGCATAATTGAAAATTGGCATCCAGATACCTTTTAATTAAAAATACTGCAAAACTAGTAAAAATTAGATGCCTAAAGAGATAGTCTTGAGAAATACGAGCACAAACAAAATCTAATGCTCTCGAATTCTTCTTATGATTATTAATATGGATCATACAAAAAAAAATGTATAGCAAAAAACAATATCAGAGACTACTAAGCAACAAATAGAATTTTTGCAACCTGACTTCACAGAGAGTCATCATTCTAGAATTATTACAATGATTGAGGATGAAAGCTTCAAATAAGAAAAAGAAGGGAAGATGTAATTACAGGATCTGAACTACAGGAGGTCAACAAGTAGCTAGATTCTCATGGGAGGAACACTAGACTTCTGAATCTTCTTACACGAGCACAATCTCTCCAACAGTTCTCTCTCTCTAAGTGAATCTCATCAAGATCACATCAAAGCTGCTTGGATCTCTTGCACCAACTCTGAAGCATCAATCTCTTCATGGAATGGGCTAGACTAGATATGAAAATTAGTAATTGAAGGTTGCATTGGATCATATGCAGAAGACTAGAACAATAACTATGGGGCACATCTCCGACAGGTAGCTAAAGGCGCATCTCCAAAGTTAGAGAAGCTCGGAGCTTCCTCATTCACAATTAATAAACTATCAAAAGATGTGAAATGGAGTTCTCCTCCTTCTTTTATAGACTTTTGTCCTTATTGTTGATCTTATCCTCTTATAAATTCGAATTGCAAGAGGCATGGATGTTTCCTTGACTAGTTGGAGTGGGTTTGTACACACTTAGCCTCATGGATGTGCCCTTTCTTGCTAAACTTGGACCCTATAACTTTTCTAGATGTTTCTAATCGTTGTTGAGTTGCACAAATCAAGAAACTTCTTTCTTTTTTTCTTTTGATAAATTTCCTTCTTTTCTGCCTCTTTCCACTTTTCTTTGCTTTCTACTTTTCCTTCTTTTTCCACTTTCCTGATTTTCACTGATTCTTGCTTTATGTTGTTTTTTGTTTTCAAGTTTCCTTCTTTTGCATGGAAACTTATTTGTCCCACCTTATCTCCCTTTCCAACTCATTATTACATTTAAATAAAAATTAAATATCAAAATATTAATTGCATCACCTCCAATTTAATTTATTCTAAAACAACTATAGTCCAAATTATCTCCCTAGCTAATTTATTTAATTTCCTTAAGTACTTGCTCAAAATTTAATCCCTTGCTAATAATTTTCCACTAGAACCCATGTATTTGGATGGTTTAGTGGTTTCTCCATGTTGTTGTCAAAATGGGGACATGAAAGAAATGTCTGGATGATCAGAATGGGAAACCTCTAGTTGATAAGTACAATCAAGCTCTAAAACGTGCTCTTGAGAAACACCTAAATATTCTTGTACTACATGAAATAACATGTGTAGTTGTTGTAGAATCACACAATCTCAATTTTTACTTTATAATTAAGTATTCTATTAGAATTCATTGAATTTGTATGCCTCCTCGTTGATAGTATTTTATTATAATGCATTGACAAGCTAGGCCTAAAGAAGACAACACACCCTACTCCCTATAAGGTGTCTTGGCTGCAGAAGGGACATCAAGTCTTGGTGAATGACCAATGCCACATGGAGTTTCAAATTGGGAGCTATAAGGATAAGCTAATGCGTGATGTCATGCCTATGAATGTTTGTTATGTTCTTTTGGGTAGACCTTAGAAATTTGATAAGAAGGAAATTCATGTTGGAAGAAATAATACTTACACCTTTGAGAAGGATGGAGTGGAAAATACCCTCATACCAATGAAGGATGAAGGAGCAGTCGTAGAAGATAGCCCTAAAGTGTTGATGGTGAGAGGTAGGTAGCCCTAAAGATTGGTGATTTGGGGGATGCTAAAACTATTCTTAAAATAATCCTAAGCTTTACATAGTTTGTAGATGTCTTAACATATAGTTAACATGATTTACAAAGTATTCTAAGGAAATATGGAGAGTTAAGAATTGAGTTTCAACTATATATGAGACCAATGAGATAAAGATTACGCTTGTAATACGAATCTGAGGTATACAATGAATTAGTTCACAAAGATGTTGGATGAAAGTGTTTTCTATGTAAAGAAGGAAGGTGAATGGATGTCCTCATTAATAGTTATGAAAAAAAATGGAAACCTTCAAGGTTGCATGGACTTCCAAAGGATAAATTTGGTGATGATTAGAAATCGATTTCTACCCTCATTTAAAAAAGATGTTTATGAAGAAAACATGTTTTTTTTTCCATTATTGGATAGTTACTTAAGGTATAAACATGGGTTCATTATAAACCAATTCAACTGCTTGCCACATTTGTAACTGAATGAGAAGTATATTCATATAGAAGGTTGTCATTTGGATTAATAAATGCACCATTTTTTAGGACAATGTTAATAATTTGTAAGGATATCATCCTTTAGTGCCTGGAGGTGTATCTAGAAAATTGAAATTATTCAATTGGTCAAACCGTCATTTCATAGATTTCATAATGATGTTGAATAGTTACAAAGACATGAGAGTGTGATTGATCCAAATAAGTCTCATCTTTGTAATCATTTGAGAAGTTGTTATGACACATCATTTCGAGGGGCAAAATGATGGTGGAGTCAAATAAGGCGAAAGAAAATAAGGACTTGGAGACTATAATGAACTCATATAAGGTAAAGTCCTTTTAGAAATGTTAGGTATTACATAAAGTTTTTTAAATATTATGCATGTATCTTTTGAAGTAAGACATGGCATTTGAGTGGACAATTGAACGTTGTAAACCTTGTGAGACATTGAAGGACAAGATTCTCTACATTTCTAGATTGATATTATTTTATTAAAACACGATATTTTATGTCCATGTAGATAGTTCAAGGACAATGATCAGAGTTATATTAGCTCACAAACAATGGACAAGTATGTGAGACATCCAATTTATTTTTCCACCAAAATGTTAAGCAACACTAGAGAAGAATCACACAACAATGAAAAAAAAGTTGTAATGATATATGCATTGCAAAAGTTTCAATATTATATGCTTGCAAATTTTCCATTTTTATGTGTACCATAAAGCTTTGAAGCATATTGTGAATAAAATAATTTTATTAGAAATACTAAGCAATTGAAGCATATTGTGAATAAAATAATTTTATTAGAAATACTAAGCAAGTGGCTTATTCTATTCCAAAAATATAATTTCACTATAAGGAAAATACCTTCTAGCGAACCCAAAAAAATTTAGGTGTGAAATTTATCCCATAGGTTATTTTCCTTGTTTTTTTTCCAAATAAAGATTCGTCAATTTCCATTTCTCTAAAATGAATAGGTCAAATTTTTTATGTTAAAAATATTGTACTATAAACATCTCCAAATTTGTTCAGAAACTATATAAAATCCTCATAAATTTGAATAAATTTACAAAAATATCACCAAACACTTTATGGCTGGAAAATTGAAAATTACTAAGATTAGCTAACGGTTTCTGCATTTTAAGAAAATTATAGATGCTTAAAATTTTCTCTGATAACAAAGGCTTTTAGTATTACAAGATTTGACAATTTTTTCAAAAAAAAAATCCTCTGCTAAAATCTTTGCCATTGGTAATGGAAGTTTCAATGGAGGTTATAATGGATGTACATTATCACTAAAAAAAAAGGGCAGTTAAAGGTTATAGAAAAGGTTTTTTAAACAATGCATATATCGTATAAACAAATGGATGCATAATTAAAAATAAGTGCACCAATGTATACAATTTAATGTTGTGCACCTATGTGTTGGTAGAAACAAAAGCATCGATGTGCTTAAAAGAATAAGTTGCACAAATCCACAACTATTTAATATGCACTAGTGCATGTTTTAGAAATAATTGGTGCTCCAAGGACACAAAAGGATTGGTTCTCTAAGGAAATTTTGAGCACGAATGCTTCAAAACCAAAATGGAGCACCAGTGCACCCATTCTAAAAAGGAAACAATGGTGCACTCATTCTAATAAAGAAGCACTAGTGCACCCATTCCTAAAAGAGAAGCATTGGTGTGCAAATAGTTTATATGAGCACAAATGCATCCTTTCGTGATCCTTTCCTAAAATAAAATCATGAGCGTTCGCATAGCATATAGAAGTACCGATGCACCCATACCTAAAATATGACCACTAATGCACCCACACCAATGTGAAGGACCTATGTTGGTGCTCTGACATCAAAGAGTTGCACTAGTGCACCCAAACCAAAGTGAAGCATTGATGTTAACTCTCTATGATTGAGAAGAACATTAATGCTCCAATGATTAAATATAATAGTGGTTGTATCAAAAAATAAATAAATTATTAGTTTATTATAAAAAAATAGTTTTAATTGATAACTTATTAATATTTTTAGTCATTTTTACAATTAATTCGATATGTATATAATCATTTGTATGGCTACATAATATTGATTGATGGAATTCAATTAATAAATACATGATTATCAAATGTAGTGATAGCATAACTTTTATTTCGAATACTTTGTGTATTAGTTCTCACCATTTTTTATTAATGAATCTCTCATTTACAATTGAAAAAATAAAAATACTTGTAGAATATATATATATATATATATATATATATATTATTGAAAATAAAAAAAATATAGTTGGAAGCATATGAAATAAAACATTATAAATAAATAAAAGAATAATTTTATGACAATGTACCATATAATTAATATTGAAATGTTGAGCATTACTGCATAGTAATGGTAGCGAAACCACTCCCACAAAACTATAGTGAGTTCCAAACCACTAAAGTTGCTTAACAAGTGGACCTATTGTAATAAAAAACCAGTCAATTGTTACATGGAAATTGTTTGACTGAAACACTCCAAAATCACTCATCCACTAGAAGTAATGCACACAAAGTGGACAATTGATGCTCTCATACTAAGAAAGAGAACTGGTAACTTTGATTCTCCAAAACAAAAATGGAGCACTCATACTCCTAGAAAAAAAAAGGTCGCATCAGTGCTCCATTAACACCAAGAACAACATCCTGGGGTGGCAGGTGCGGGTGGGATCCTTTTCGATCTCGGAGGAAACAAAGTAGCTACGTTCTCCTGGGAACTTGGCAAGAAAATTAATAACGAGGTAGAATGGCTAGCACTTATACACTCAATAGAAGTAGCCTCCTCCCTCAATATCAGTAAACTCAAAATATTCGGAGACTCCAGGCATGTCATTCAAGTCATGAGGAAGGGCTATGCTACTCAAGGGACTAAAGCTCACAGATTTCTTCAAAGAATAAGCTCTTACTCTCTTCCCCTCGATGTTTCTTTCTTCCACATCTTAAGAGAAAATAATAGATTAGCTGACCTTGAGGCTAACAAAGGAACAACTCTGGAAATTGGGCAAATTCATTATCACAATGGAGTTAAAGGCTATCATTACATTCCCTAACCAATGCTAAGTGTGAACTACTCCTTTATTTTTTGCTCAATGTTTGATCTTCATGGTATACCCTTGGCACTTCCCCTTTGCCCCTCGCCACTTCTTGCTTCTACCACACACCACTCCTGTCTCCCACGCGCTTGTCACATGGCCTCCTCCCCAGCTGTAAGCTCCCACGAGTCAGCCTTAACTCCTCTCCTCCCGACTTTATTTCTACCTTTGGCAATGGCTCAACCTCCACATTTCTCTTACTCTGCTCTCTGTTGGCTTTCCCTCTGCGATTTAGACTCCCCTCCCCCCATTACCAGCATCTCTCCTTTACCCCTGTCTACTCTCCGAAGTAGCCACAGCACTATGTAGAGAGTAATGGAAACCATAGTTTCCCTAAGTTGCACCATTGTGTATGTCAAGCTCTCTATTCGCAGCACCTATGACGCTGTCTGCACCAGCATGAACCAAAATGAAGAATTGGGTTCGGATCTTAGGTATATTGTAACTCAACTCTCATGTCAGGATTCAAGAATTGATGACCTGGAGAAAAATTTCATCAAGCTCATGGGAAAGGTTGACGCTCTTCAGGAAGACCTTTCAATACTGATAGGAAAGACGCAAGGAAACCAGGTACATGAAGCTCTCACTGTCAACCAGGAGATCAATCAGGAAATGTTGGACGCAACATTTGTCCAGCCCAAGAATTATGGCTAGTTCTGTTTTTAGCCCAGGTTTCACCTTTGTAGCAATTTTTCCAAATGTATTTTTGTATTTTCCTAAACAGTAAATTTATTAGGGTATATTCCAACACCATTTTGAGAAGTTTCAGGAAGGAAAGAATTAGAGCCTTTAAAAGAATGATGGGAGACATTGCAGTCCCTATTGAACAATCCCTTTCAGAAACAACTTATATCTATTTTGTACTGTATGGTTGTGCACAGCTTTTTTAAATATATACTCTTTCCCTGTTTCTATTAAAAAAAAAACACCAAGAACAACATCGTGTATGTCAAAGAAACTTGCGAACTTCCAAATAAAGGGAAATGAAAACCCCTTTGGACATGCACCCATGCTACTTTTCTATCCATATCCATTGATGTAAAAACCTAAAACAAATCCACCATTAACCTGGAAATAAATGGAAAATCCTCAAATGAATTAAAAAAATAGCTAATAAATAACAATATTGAGAAATAAAAAATAATAGAAATAAAATAACTAAGAGGGTTATGTAACCATGTTGCAAAAAAATGAACCCATTTATTGGTTGAGATTTCCCCTCATTTGATAGCCATATACATTGATTTAAAACCCTAAAATAATCCCACATGAACCTACAAAAGGGAGGCAAAACTCTCAAACCAACCATTTTTTTATAGCAAAACTAGTTAAAAAAATTCAGAGCAATAGTTGTTGATAGGGAAAATGTTCCTATAGTAGGGGTGAGACTACCAACGTACTAGGGTAAAAGACAGACATACAAGGTTCTGCAATTAAAATTATTAGGCAAAGAGATTAGGGTTTAGGAGAATGTGTACCTTATTCAAAAGGTTGATCGAAGCTTCTCCTCTTGTTCTCCAATGCAACAACCTACAAAACAACTACAGACCTTCCTCAAACCAATTTGACTACAAATAAAAAATTGATATTTATAAGAGAATAAAACATCAAATTGTAATCAGATATGAAACATACATGAACAAATCTATTTGGAAAGGAAGAATGTATGATCTTTATTAATGAATGAAGCAATTACATCAACTTATACCTTCATTCAAGCATGGCACTTCATGAAACCGAGGTTCAAGGTCTCCTGCTCCTCTTCTCCAAGGATCCCAACCTCTAATAAGATGTGTTAGGGTTTACAAGAAACTAGGGCACAAGTGAGGGGGATGTCAGTCTCAATTCCTCCAGCATAACATTATAATGGGCTTTGTCTCCTTTCATGGTCCCTCTCCCTCTCTTATATAGCAAGTGAAGAAGATATGGTCGAATAGGAAGTAGTTACAACCGAAGAGGAGGTTCCAAAACCACCCAAATCGACCATTTTTCGTGATTTTATATATATTTTTAGTGTTTCCGAGGTATTCACAACTTTGAACAGGGACAAGCAGTAGGTACCCGTGACTTTTTCCATATGAAACCTGCATTTTTTTGGGAAACCCACTAGTTATGACCTTACAACCTACGTTTTTGTGAAAAAATGGTCAAAACAGACTTTTCTGGGGGTTTTCTAGAGAAGTTTTGGTCTCCAAAATTGTTCCTAAGGTTATTACCTAGATCAAATGGGCCATGAATTAGGTAATTCCATCCATCTAAAGTCCCAAATATGGCTCTTCAATCCACAAATTTCCTTTTGTGTGACTAACAGTAATCTCATGAAGTGTCGTCATGCGACCAAAAGATGTAAGTGTCGTCACGGACGGAGAAGTGTCAATTTTGTCTATAACAATAGTGATAATGGAATAAAATAGAAATAAAATCAATAACAAGAAAAATGAAATAATGAAGGGAAAAAATGATTACTTGTCTATAATACTCTTTATATTTCCTTACATTCATGGCTATTTGTATTGCATTCTCATGTAGACACCTCCTCTACCTCTTATCTCACGTGAAATGAAGAAATGAAACAAACGCTCACTTCTAACTATGTTTAAGAGTCCTCTTTAGGTTTTTCCCACTTCTTTTAATAATTTAAAAAAATGTGAATTTATGTTCAATGCCTTGGCATATTATGAGAACATGTGCACCCATACCTAAAAAATATCATTGGTGCGCAAATACCTAAAGAGGAGCATCGATGTGCCAACACCTTGAATATGAGTACCAGTGTGCCCATACCAAAGAGGACCACTTGTGCACCCATACAGAAGAGGAGCATTGATGCTCCAAGGTCGCTAAGGAAAAGAAATATGCGACATAGAGAAACCTCATGAACCTGCAAATAAAGGGAGGTGAAAACCTTCGCAAATATGCACCCATGCTACAAATTTTTTTACTATTTTCTTTGTTGAACTTGTTTTTCATTTCCTAGCTATATATATGTAAAACCCTAAATTAAATCCAACATTAAATTTCAAAATAGAGAAAAACAACCCTCAAACCAACGAAAAAATTAGCAAAACTAGCTAAGAAATTAGGAAAATAGCGATAAATGAAAAATAATAGAAATAAAATAATGGGAAGAAATAAAATAATGAAGAGGAAAATAAGGGTTACTTGGCTATAATACATTGTCTTTCTCCACATTCATGGCTATTTGTATCGCATTCTATTGTTGAATCACCTCGTCTTCCTCCTATCTCTTGTAGAAGCATATAAATGAAGACATGAGATAAATGTCTTCTTTTTCCTCTTTTTAAATGTTGTCTTTAGTTTTTACCTACCTCTTTCAATAAGTTAAAATAAATGTGAATGATTTTTCGATGCACTAGTGTATTAGGAGCACTGGTGCACTAGTACCTAAATAGGAGAACTAGTGCACCAAAACCTCAAAGAGAAGCATCGATGTGTCAATACCTAAATGTGAGCACTAGTGCACCAAAACCTCAAAGAGAAGCACTTGTGCACCCATACCAAAGATAAGCATTAGTGTGCCCACACCTTACAGAAGAGAACTAGTGCACCATTACTAAAGAGGAGCACTAGTGTTCCCTCATCAAAAGGATCACCACTCTCTTTTTGGGATATTGAAACTTTGGTGTGTTAGAAAAACAGGATTGCAGAGCAATAACAATAATCAGAAATGCAAATATAATCACACATACACATTACAAGAGAGACACAGATATATCGTGGTTCACCCAACTTGGGCTACGTCCACACTGAAGTTTCCAGTGTTTATTATTATACCGTCCAGCAAAGTGAAGGGCTACAACCTGTAGCACAGTCGTTGCACTTCCTCTTCACTGTCTCACAGTCTCTCTTCTTGATCTCAGAGATCTTTACAATGCATAATACCTAATACATCAACCCTAGCCATATTACAATGTATTTCTTTTATAAGGGAAATACAATGGGAAAATACCACGGGATACCCAAAACCATGGGCCCAAAAACTGTTGGCGAAAATAGCCCCAAAAATTTTTCTCGGGGTCTCGCTAGCCCCTGGACCCTCTTAGGATCGGGCCGGGATCATAACCAAACATGGGGTTCAAACACAGCTGAATCTTCATCTATGAGACTGGAAGATCTGGCTCCACAACCAACATGGTGCACATGAGTCATGGCAAGTTGGTGCTCTTAAACTAATATGAAGCATTGGTACACTATGAAAACAGCTGAACAAGATGTATTCTAAAGTTGTTGGCACCCTAGTGTGCATTGGTATAGAAGCATTAGTGTGCCTAGACCAATATGGAACATAGGTGCATCTTGACCAAAAGTATATGTCTTTTTGGCATGTGGTTTCTTCAATGCACATGTAGCCATGAAGCACTGATGTGTTGGATATTAAATTGCATTGGCATTCCATAATGGTTTAGGAAAACCAATAAAAAAACTTATGTTAAAACCTCCATCAACTCACCTCTTCTATGAATGGAGAAGGAAGAATTATTTTTGGGGAGGGGTTCTGCAAAAACCTCCACTAAAAGTTGTTTTCCCTGTAATGTTTTGATATTTTTGTCAAGGACAAGGAAAGTGCATGTGGAGCCAGAACATTTGGTTCACATAGAAAATAGTGAGCAAGAGAAAGTAGAGGAAAAGAGGACTTTTTTAGAATTCTAGTTAACATCGTATATATAGATGCCTAGAATATATGAAGGACATGCTCCATTTCTTGTAGAATGGACAAGCACTATGTGGAATGCCGATAATGTAAAAGATAAGGTTGGTTAGCATAGTAGTGAGGTTCAAGCTTGTCACAAATGTTATGTACAAAATTGGGATGGATAAAATATTTGGATATGTATGTCTTTATCGAACATTGAAAATCTGAAGTTGGAAGTGTGTGATGGAGTCACATGAAAACATTTATGTGCAATAAGGAAAACATAAAAGATTTTATAGTTAGGAATATGGTGGCTGATGAATTTTAGGGATTGTTTTGAGCTTATGAGGAAATGTGAGCATTGTTTTTTTTTTAAACCATGGGAACAACAACCTCTCAAGGGTATATCCAATAGCCCGCAAGCCACATATACCAGAAACTTGTGACTCAGTAGGGGCCGAGACGTCTCAAGACCTGAGGTCACCTACCCTTCGAACCTTGCCACAACAGACCAATGAACAACACCTATCCCCACCAATTTTAAACTTGTGAGCATCTCCATCATTGCATTGCATGTGGGATATTTTCATGCACTCAACGCCTTCCTATCAATGTATGGATTTGATTGGAAGCAGGGACTCGGCGCCGATTTTGTATCCATGTGCAATTATTGAAAAAACGGAGACACGCAGATATGGATACCTTTCTCTCTCTGTCATTCTCAGTCTCCACTCACTCACAGGACAAACACGTTCTCACTCCCTAGTCCCCAATCCCCAGAGCCCCACCCACTTGAGCGACAAATAGCAGAAAAGTTGTTGTACTGCACGCGCAAATCCAAATCTAAACCCGGGGGCACAAGGGAATTCTAAATCTAGCGGCGGTTATCGGGATTGATTACCCAATGCCCATCAACTATTAAAATAGGTGGATTTGATCTTGAGGTTGGAATTAGACTTCATATTTGATCTTTGATATTTGCGGGACTAGTACACAGAAAACAGAAGCCAATACCCACAATTTAAGTCTTCACACTCAGTCCTTACGGTGCTGGACACACGCTATTCTCGAACTCAAAACCAGAAATTCCCCATCCCACCAAACTATGTTAGTATTATAATTCTTTCTCTTACACGCCTACCGACATTTGTTGACACCAATGCCCATTGATTTCGATACCGCACTTGCTTCTTTTTCTCCCTTTTTTTCCTATATATATACCACCTGCGTGTTTGAGTTTCCCAGTATCTAGCATTCAGTTTCATCTTTATTTCCCCTAAATTACTTTGGTCTGATCTCAAGTCGTGAGTGAAGGGATTATTGTAGCACCGTGGACGACGGAATGGCAAGTCTAAATCAACAAGCTGAGATGAGAATTCTGAGAGCCAAGCAGTTCTCCAAGGGTAACTAATCTAAATCTACCTCAATATCCTCTCTCTCAATCACTCGTTAACATTAATCCCTTTCCACTAATCATTCTTTCTTTCTTGGCTAAATCCATTTCATTCAATTTCAAAGTAATCGCTCACATAATGCCTAAATAAAATGCATTGGGCTAATAATTAATTCGTGGGTATGGTGAAACTGATGAATGTACGTATATGCATACAGATGCAGTGAAAGCAGGGACCAAGGCAGCCGCAATTGCATGCGTACCATCCGCCGTCCCCACAGTGAGTCTTGTTATTGTTAATGCACCAATCAATCCGTACCAATTCAATTCAATTCATGTAACTGGGCCTGGTTATTAACTACTGGGTTGGATTAATGTATAATGCGGTCTTAATCATCTGCAGGTGTTGGGAGCAAGGGCTATTCCTTGGGCAAGGGCTAATCTCAACCATGCTGCACAGGCGCTCATCATCTATACAAGTCAGTAATCATGCCATCCCCAAATGTTATGTAGCAGTTGCTTATTTCTTCCCAATATCTATCAATTTATTTGCATTGTATTGAGTTGTTTTACTAAAAGGTTTTCAGTGCCATGCATAAATGCATGCTCTGTTCAACGATTCTACAACTACTGAATTGCTTGCTCATAGTGTTATTCTTGGAGTCACAGTGATATATGCTTTAGTTATAAATCATTCTCACAGATCTGGTTGATTCGGCTGGTAGCTATCATTATAATTATCTGATGAGTTGCATGCTGATGTAATGTTGTGTGTACTTTGATTGGAGATAGTCAGCGGATCGGCTTATTTCATTGTAGCAGATAAAACCATTGTGAAGGCTGCACGGAGAAACTCCTTCAGTGAGCAAATGGAAAATCTTGTCGAGTACTCACCTTTCTGAAAGATAGTAGAGAAGCATGGAAATTATAAACTGCACAGATAAATGTCTCTCTATCTTTGTTTGATGGAATAATATCCAAAGCGCTAATGTTTGTCAGGAAGATCTTGTCTTAGGACGAAAAATGTACCAAATTTAGATGAAATATGGGGCATGAAATAGACAAATTGGAAGCCTGTCACTTTCACCTACTTCTTTGGGGCATGGTTTTCAACTTTGGCTCTTGTATATAGCTCTGACTCTAGATTTGGATTCTGTCTTTGGTTTTGGATATGGCTCTAGTTCAGGTTTTTGGATGGCTTGTTCTCGTAGTGAAAAATTATTCTCATTGATTCTTTGCTTTGAGGAATCTTCAAATCCAAACTTTTCAATTAGAGTTCATTCACATATTCAACATGAAAGTCTCTATCATTCTCAGACTTGGAGATGGTCCATCTTGGAATCCAACAAAATCCAAGTCGAATTATGTTCCTTGATTGTTCCGTGAGATCCCAACAAGTTATGCCATCACATAGAAACTCCATAAAAAGAAGTGTGTATTTCCATTTTCCATTGAGATCAATTGATTCCCACATGGAAACAACCCTTTACTTCTTGCACATGCTTAGAATCACTCTATCTCTTCAACGATGTCAATTAGATGAAAACCTTCATGTGTAATCATAAGACCTTCCTCGTGGATTATCCAACATTCAATTTTCTTTAGTGGATGCCATGGAGTTCAATTAAACCCCCAAGATCATTGAACTTTGTGCACCAATCTATAACACATCTTTATGAAAGAAATATTATGCTGGAAGATTGAAGGAAACAATTGAATTGGGATTTCCTTTGATGTTAAAATCAACCTATTTTCCATCTCATTGATGGTGTTGCCTTTTGTTGCTACTATAACTCTCTAGAAAATATCTACTCCTTGTGCTAGAAATGTAGATTAATCTTCAATTCCTTTCGGATTCATTCTGCATACTCTTCTCTTGATGGTGTAGTTCTATGGGTGAAGTTCTAAATGAATAATCTAGCACCTTGCTTCCCAATTTCCATTCAACTTGCAGTGGTGGAAAAAATTCATGGCATTGCACGGGATGCTTGACATGCTCTTCTTCTCCATGTTCCTCTAAGTTTGTTCTTTACTTCATGAAATATTCTTTCCAATCTTCCTTTCAAATCATTCGAACTTGTGGCATGTGGCTTTCTTCTCCTAGCAAGATGCCTCAAGATGGCCTTTCTTCCCATAAAAGGAACATGTCTCAGTATACCAACAGTTGGCACCACTATGTCATTTCATCTTGCAACAATGGAAAACAAGAGATGTATTGTATGATGCATACCTCTTGGTATTCCTTTTCTTTCCCCAACTGATTGGATTGGTCCTTCTTCTAAATGTTAGTGTAGGCTAAGTCTCTAAAATTTCCTCATTATTTACCTTCTATAATCCATGATAAGAAGGATGTCGTGGTAGTGTATTTCCATCTTCTTTCATTGTTTCTCTTTCTTCTAATGAACAAGACAAATATGCAACATCTTTTTCCTTCACAAAAGTGGTCATCTTCATTGTGGGCTTTTCCTCTATGCCATTGAAACTTGGGCCTTCATGCTTGACCCTCGATTCAATTACAATGGGGCTTATGATGCCTTGTCTTCTCTTTCCTATTCCTTGACCACCGTAGCCCATATTCCAAGTAGTATCCTTGAACCAATTCATTTAGTATGCTTTTCAAAATCACCAAAATGATCTTGAGAAAGGTATAAATGTGAGCTTACCATGCTTTCCTTAGTCATGATGTTAGCTTCTATAGTAGAAATGGACTTTTTCTCTTCTTCCTTGCTCCCTTAGACAAGTACATGTATCTTTGACAATAAAAAAACAATAATGCTTAGTTGAAATTCAATTGACTGAACTGCACTAATTAACTCGCTCAAATGAACTACTATTTATTTGGTATGTACGCTATCTTTTAATGTTCTACCTAATTCTCAATATTTTCTTTATCACTTCATAATTGGGATCCAATACCAATTCATGATATCTATTCCATACCCTCTTTTATATTACCAACTACCAACTATGATTATACATATAGCATAGTCCAACAGTCATAAAGAACAAGAATGTTATTCTCAAAGGCGATGTTTCCCAACACTATCATATTCACATTCAAAATGTAGTAAATGGATTATTCCTTAATGTTATTTATGTTTACCATATAACCCAACACTAACCACATCACTTCACTAGAAAATACATTAAAATATACATCAAATATATAGATAAAGATATTCGTCTAATCTCAATGTTATCTGGAATTGATCAAGAATTGACAATAAATCAATTTTTCCTTGAGAGAAATTACCGCATATTAGACCTGAATGTGCATTCATGTATTAATGTCAATGATGGAGTAACATTGTCCATAAGGAAGCGTTTTTTTATATGTCTATATGCTAGAGCATTATATTCCATTGATTATTGCACTAACATCTCTCATGTTGAAATGCCCCACTCCTTGTTTTAGAGAGTAATATTCCTTTGGATGTTGGAGTGTTGTGGGGAAAATTTGTTGTAAGCAACATTTTTAATTCAAATCCAATAATCCAAAGCGAATATCTAGCTTCCAGTTGCATTGTCCCTATCTATTGAAACCTCATACAAATATAGATTACCGGAAGTAATATCTTGTACAACAAACCACAACTATGTAGAGACATATATATTTTAGCATTCTCATTCTAGCTAAGTAGTTGGTGTTCTATTACTCTTCATTAAATTGATAATGGCTTTCTACATCTAACTCTTTGGCATATTACAACCTAAAATTCCAATCCACAATACAATAGCTTATGTGTTCGAATACCATCTACAATTATATGTGAATGAAGTAATTTTGACATTGCATTAGAGTTGGATATGAATTTTGATAGAAAATGGTGTATATGTTATCTTGCTAGAAAGCAAATCACAAACCACTTGAATTTTTTTTAGCGTTGGTCTTGGATTTCCATAGCAAGCAAGCCCAAAGCCTTGATATCAATAACTAGAGCCATTCGTATATGCACATTTGGCTTTAACAATCGTAAATCTTAAACTCGGATGTTCATTTTTATTGGCATTGTCAACTGTTGAAGTGTGCATATTTCACCAAGAACAAAGAAATCAACTTCTTATGGAGAATAGAGAACTCGACATCATATAGAGAACAAAGATAAAAATATATTTTTGAAAGGATCTTTGTTAGTGAGACGTTTGGGCTATAAATCTCATGCTTATAGAACATATTGGTATTAGAATAGTTGAATCCCTGATCATGACACAAATTCTAGAACTTTGAAGAGAATCAAGCCTAGCATGGGTAAATGTCAAAAGAGAAAAAATCTAGAACTTAGACCTAAATGTCATCAATATGCAACTCTAAGAATAGAATAGGGACTTGAAGGAGAAGGTACAGCTATTTGACCAAATGATAGCATGGCTAGAAAAAGACCTTGAAACCTTTGAAAAATTATTTCCATTGCTAAATAATCACTTCATTGAATGTCAAGGCCCCCTCACAATTGTTATGGTAGATTGGGATAAGAGTAGAGTTTGGCTTGTAAAATTGGGAGAGAAAATGATCCCGTTGGATAATTGGAAAGAGGAGAGGTTCACTTAGATGGTGACTTAGTTGCACCAAGAGTTGGCAGAGAAGAAAAGGCATTGAAAATGGGAACCATCCTTACATTATTGTTGAATAATAGTGAACAAAGAAATTTGAAGGAGAATTTGTACTCATATTTGCATTGAGATCAAAAGCCTCATAATCCATTCTAATCACAATAACTATACATAAAAATAAGAACATAGAACAAATTCCAATTCTCAAAGGATCTTTGTTGGTGAAGTGAGTGGATATAAGTCCCTAAGTTACAAATCATTTATTCCAAGTATATCTTGAACTTGTTAATTTTTTTTCTTCTCAATTGTTTTGTATATGTATCTAGTAATTAGTAAGTTGTCTTGCAATATTGCAATTAAGCATGGCCTCGTAACAATCTTAAATAATATATGTGCACTTTGATGTGTTGTTTTCTCATATAATAAAATGTATTCCTCACCAACTGAATAGCTCTTTGGTTGACTTGAAACAAGTACTATATTTTTCTCATTTGAAACAACAATATTCATCACTATTATTCTCAAAGAAACATCATCACATGTTGCATTCAACACTCCTTTACACCCTTATTTTGTTGAAGATAAAGAAATTGTGTGTTGCTTCTTTATGCTCTAATGTGTAATTGTTAAAAAAACATAAAGCACATATCCATAGGTTCACTTGTGTCATCTTCACATTTTCCCTAGTCAATGTATCTAACCATCACTTCTTCATCTTCTATAAGCTTCATGCTACTATCCATTAGTGTGTCACTTTCTTTTCAATCTGTCATTCTACACTTCTTGATCAATTTGGTTGAATCCTTGGAATGAAATTGGAAAATCCCCTTAGGTTTTGCCACACTTCCATCTCAAGGTAATAATGTAGCACTTCAAGGTCTACTATGTCAAATGTTTGTGGTAGCTATCCCTTTAATTTGAAATTTTAGCTTCACTACTACCTATAAAAATTATACCATCAATATATAAAATGAACAACAATAAATCTACACTCTTCTCACATGTTCTAAATGTATAAATACAAGTCTTAGTTACTACTAATGAATCAAACTTATCTTAAGCATTCATCAATGCACATATATAATGATCTGAGTGCCAATTCCCTATCTAGCCCATATAAATATGTTTTCAACTTGTATCATATTAAAATCTCATTTCCAAACTCAACAATGTACACTTTTTTTTTGTTTATCCACCCATTCAAAAATGAAATATTTACATCTGTTTGATGTATTTTCCATCCAAATTATGAGCTGCAAGAGATAAGATAATTTGAATAGTATCCTTTTTTTTTCAATTGGCACAACTCTCTATCCATATTCAATCCCTTATTTCCATGAATATTTAAGTTTCTCCATCATTCTATTTGATTTTTACTTTGTCTTGTATATCCGTATAATCCCTTTGGATTTCTTATCCTCAATTAGTTCTACAAGGTAATTTAAGTCTAATTTTTCTAGATTGAATTATTATTAGATTATATATTGATCTATATGATTCTCCTTTCCATCTTGCTTCATCATAGTTTTGTAGTTCTTCCATGCCCAAAGTTATCACCATTGATGCAAAGTTCAATGTAGGTTACTTATTTTGATGTGTATATACTCTAAGATGTGGTTTATCCTTAGGTTACTTATTTTGATGTGTGTATCTTCCAAGATGTGGTTTATCTTTATGTGCATTATCAAGCTATTTCTACTTGACCATTTTCACATCATATGTGAATTATCTAGTGCTATGCCAAAATGTTCCATATAATATTTATTAACCATCTTGGTTTCTTTTACATCAATTTACTTTACTTAAAGAATATGCTCTTGCTCACTTGCCTCTTAAGGTTGGGTGACCTATCAATGAGATAATATCCAAATACAATATTCTTCCACATATAATTCATAAGGACTCCATCCTTATTTATAGCTAACAAGAGAATTGTAATCATAAAAAACCTATGAACTACCTAATGGACCTTCTTTGATGAGGCCACATTACATTTATTCCACACTAGCTATCATAGTGGGCAATATTTAATAATCACAAACATGGTGGACCTAGTCCACCTTACATTGAATGACCTCCACTAGTATTACTCTAATGGGCCATTCAACCTACCATTACACTACTAGGGAGGATTCGCAACATAGTATGGATGCTTTAGCAAAATATTTGGACACCATATGAGGCTCTCCTATAATCATAATGAGTTGTTTGTCCTTGCGGTTATATCAATTTGATTCCCAATACGGTTTTTGGGCCTGGTTGTAAGCACATTTTTTGTAGTTCTAATTAATGAAACTTCATGATTTTTTCTTTGGAAAAAGATATATATTGCTCCATATGAATAAAGATAGTGCCATGAAGAGGGATTCCTCTTGAAAATACTTTCTAAATTTGCAATTTTTGTTTTTGTGTTGTGCATCCTCCTTTTTTAGTCACACTCCATGTTTTATCTCCATTTCCAACAACATGGTATAAGTTCCCTAGGTTCACAACACACATTTTCATCGAGGAAAAATGTAAGATGCATACTTACCTTAATGTGTAGAAACCTTGGAAAATCTTACTACTTCTTAAAATGGAAACCATAAAATGTTTGGTGATATTTTGTAAAAGTATTCAAATTTGAATTATTGTATATTGTTTCTAAAAACATTTAGTGATTTCTAGCGTAAAATACTTACATCCTATAGAAGTTTGGCAAATCATTTTAGAAAAAAAATGGAAATTGGTAAATCTCTTTAAAAAAAAACATGCAAAATTAGGGGTCATGGCGGATATTTAGCCCCTAACATTTTCCCTAGTTTCCATTCCTCATATTCAATTTCTAGTTAAAAGGCCCTCCTAATAATAACGTTTTCAGAAGCCTTCATGTCATAAATTGAGTATGAATGGCATCCAACATTGATACAAATTCCTTGAGAACCATTTAAAACAAGTTGATGGCTAGAAGTTTCATTTCTAGAAATTGGGGATGGAGATGTTATTGGTCGAGAAGGACTAATGCAAATTGGTAAATGGGAAAGATGCGAAACCAAAATGGTGTACAAATGAAGTTAGGAAGTGTGATATCAAGGATACAAAAGTTTGATCTTATATAATACACCATTTGTCTAACAATATAGTTTTGATTGTCACAAAGGAGGATACAAATAAGGTTGTGTGTGATCATTGCAGATTTTAAAGTGTATGAGACAAAGGATTTGAGCATGCAACTTCACATGAAGAAAAACAAATATGATGAAGATGTAGGAATCAAAGAGATTGGGAGGTTAAATGTATAGATTTAGGTCCATCATGGACAATTTATTAGCTTGTGGGTGAACCAACCCTCAGATGCCTTCTCTGTATAAAGGGATTGTGCAATTTTGGGTCAAGGAATTAATTGAACTTTTAGGGAGCACAATATACACTTACCAAGGAAGAGATAAATAAGAAGGATGCAATGAATATTATAGACATCAGTTATTCTCCAGCATTATTATTACAAAATAGAAAGGGCAAAGGGAAACAACAAAACTAGACTCCTTAAATGAAGATTCCAAAGGAAAGAAGAACAATGTCATGAAGGAAGGAACACCAAAAAGAATTGTGCTAAATTCATTGTAGGTAAAAATGAAAACATTGGTCTAGACAATATTTATTTATACCAATGGTTTATGGAAATGATAGTGGAAATAGAGTTCCTTCTAGTTGTTGATATGTATACTTGTGTTCCCCTTAATATATGTGTTATAATAGGACTAGGTTTGTGCAATACAAGATTTTGATGCAAGGAGAAACATGGTTTCTGTATCTGAAGTTAAGTGTGATGTTGTTTGTATGGGAAATGTTGCTTTGACATTGCATGAAGGTGCCTCCAAGGAAATATGTAGCGCATGGAATAAATTATATTACCCACCTAACCTATTTCAGTAATAAATTTTAGCCTCCTATGATCCTACATCCACCACATCGATCATCATAATATCATAAATTAGGAATTAACCACATTTCCTTTTATGAATGTGCAATTGCTAAAAGTGATTGAGTGCAAGATTTCTAATCCTTTCCTTGTTGTAGTGAGAACTATTAATAAAGGCTTAACTGTGGTGAAAAATAGACAAATCTTGTTGGTTGTATGTAAAATTTCAATTCAAAAAGGTTTGGTTTGCCTTGCCTTGTATTGAAATTTGATGTAGGAAGTTGAAAAGTTGTAGAGAGTCTTAGAAAGTTTATTACAACAACAAAGATGCAATAGGGATTGGAACTTGTATAAGTTACAAGCATATTGTGGGAATTGACCTTAGAGGATGTTGTAAATGTTGATGATGCAGTTATTTGGCAATACATACTTGTGCATAATAGTGCTCATTAGAGATATTGACCTAAAAGGGATGTTAGTTGAAAATTTGAACATGCGAGTGCTTGTGTCATTTAGAATTTGCAAAGGTTACATTTTTGGGAGAAACATCTATTTTCCTTCACAAAGGGATGTGTACAAAGAGCCTAAGAATGATTGGACTATATACTTTGCAACATAATGGTGTTGCAAAGATTGAGAATAAGAGAATCTCATAAAGAGTTATGGATGCATGTTGAAGCCTACACTAGTTTTCCAAATGCAACATAACAATCTACCCAACACTAGCGTGTATCCTATTTCATTAGTAAAAAAGCCAAAAGATGCTTTCTTTGTAAAAAGATCATTTTTTTTATTGGTTAAAATTCTCCACATAGTTGAGGAAATAATATTTTTTATTGTGAAGACAGTGAGTGAGTCAACTGAAAGCAAAAGTATTTGGCCAGAAAATTTTTAATGGGCACCATTTCCTGGCAAATCGGCACATTTTCCGGAAAATAGAAGAGTTAATGCAGGTTCAACATGAGTTAGGAAGCTACGAAGGTGGGTGTAAGAGTCTTGAATCTGTAAATCGCATTCAATAACTAGTCTAATCCATGAGTGAAACCTAGAAGTAAAATAGTTTTTAATTTCTAAGTGTTTAAGAAAACGGTGGCTCATTTATGTGATAGGAGCGGTGGAGTATACATTCCCGAGCATGATCTGACTGGTAAAAACTGAGAAACTTATCCGCATTCACACCCGATCACCCATTTGGCGGGGAACCGAAAAATAATCCAGGGAAGAAATTAAACCGATAACGATTTAAAAAAAAATCATGGAAGAAATAATATTGGGAATGTTTTGATCACCCAATTGGCGGAGAACTAAAAAATAATACAGGGAAGAAATTAAACCAATAATCATTTTTTTTTTTAAATTCATGGAAGAAATAATATTGGGAAAGTTTTTCGAAAATCATTGTTTTTGGCGGTGATATTTGGCATGGTGATGAAAGAATGAAAACATGCCATTGTATTCGTCCTTATGTTTGGCCATCAAGACAACTCACGCCAAAGAAAATTCCTGAAAATTCATCAAAGGAAAAACTTCTTTTGAAAATTTCATTGGGTTGAAGGTATGTCATACAGGCTAGAAAATTCATCTGAATTCTGAATTTCACAGTGATTATATAAAATGATTGGTTGAGTCTCTAAATTTCTGGAAATGATGTTTTTATCAAATGCAATGAGTTGTTGGTTACTTAAGCCTTTTTTTTCAACACTTCACCAATTATTCCTATGGCGAGCATGTTTCTTGTAGGGTGCAAAACAAGTAGAAGGGTTGTTTTGGAAGGAAAATATCTCCTTTACCAGAGAATTTCTTGCACATGTAACTATCAGGAAGTAAACTGAAACCATCACTAGATAGCTCCTTCAACAAGGAACAAGTTTATGTCAACTGATGAATTTATTCCCACAAGGACAGTTCCTGGCGGGCATTTTCAAATAGCCCCTTAACCTTGTGATTTTAACACCTAGCCTAATTTCACTTGTTCTTAATATGCAAAACAAGTTTTTTCACACTTTGGAAGGTTAATTTCTTGCACATGTGACCATCATAAGGAAAACTGAAAGCATGTTTGAAATAACCACTTCAACAAGGAATAGATACATGCCACCCTTTAAATTTGTTGATACACACACATCATCTGGCGGGCATTTGAAACTAGATTTTTAAACTACTAATTCAACACTTACACAAAAAATTGTCAAACCCTAGGGTAACATGAGGAGATTTTTATTTTCATCAAATTGGAAGTGTGAGACACCCAATGGATAGAGGCCAACAAGTTGATTCCATCTAGACCAATTTCATCCTTTGAAACTTCTTTCTCTCTCCTCGGTAGGCATTTTTCTGGAGCAGTGAAAATAACGCATGGAGGCACTATTAGCAGATCAATATATTCACCTACATAGACTCTTTGGACAAACCAGTGATATTGTTGGATGCACAAATACAAAGTCTAGAGACCCATACCCTAAAAATATTTTAAGACATCAACCACAAGAAATGTCGAGCATTTTACTGAGGTCACTCAGGAATTTTTACCAGGAATTTTATACTTAGACAATGTTTGCATTTTCCTATATTGGAGAAATATGCCCGAAACATTGTTTTGGCAGACCCATAACTTCCTTTTTAGGAACTCTCAAGACAATCAAAGACCATGGTCAGGTAGACAAATAAACAAGCTACAACCTGACACTATGGGGCGGGAATTTACCTTAACCTATGAATTATGGAAGGCATTTTCCTGAGGCCACTTGGGAAGTTTTACTACCACTGGTGCAAAAACAACCTGAAACCCTGTTTTGGCAAGCCTTTAACTTTGTCATTAAAAACCCTCTTTGAGAACTGAGACAATGGTAATATAGCCTCTTCAACAAGATATAGCATTATAGTTTTAGATAATTTTTATCATTCTCCTATGAGGTACAGCGGGCAATTTCCCAAGGCCACTTGGACCAATTTTCCAACACTTAGCCATTTTTCAGAATTTGGATCTCTTTTGTTTCTTTTGTTCTTAATATGCAAAACAATATTTTTCCTACTTTGGAAGGTTGATTTCTTGCACATGTGAGTATTAGGAAGTAAACTGAAACCATCACTGGATAGCTACTTCAACAAGGAACATGTTCATGTCAACTGATGAATTTATCCCCACAAGGACAGTTCCTAGCGAGCATTTCCAAATATGCCATTAACCTTGTGATTTTAACACCTAGCCTAATTTCACTTGTTCTTAATATGCAAAACAAGTTTTTTCTCACTTTGGCAGGTTAATTTCTTGCACATGTGACCATCATAAGGAAAACTAAAAGCATGGCTGGATAAC